>MJUU01067922.1:303837-396731 GCA_002080025.1 Modiolus philippinarum | reverse complement strand
ATGTATCAGATCGGAAATTACTGTTTAAAGTGTAATTACTGTTTTAAAGTGTAAATACGTCCTAATTCACTGGGAACTAAAGGAAAGAGGTAATACAATTCAATCTGTACAAATTACCTTATAGCATGTTTTGAGTTTTGTGACTCCAATTCACGATTAGTTCTATTCATCCGTTGATATCGAATAAGCATTCATAACATGTACTTTAAACTTTCAGATTCAGGAGGGATTAATTTTTTTTTTCAAAACTGTCCCCAATAAAATGTAAAATAAGGAATTCATTGAATGATTTGTATGTTTTATTTGTGTGTTTGTGTGTGTGTGTGTGTTTGCTTTTTTTCAACAAAACTTATATCACTTCATTTGATCTTCCTGGTGCAATAGTATAATTTATAAGCATTCTATACTTCTTTTACCTTTCCTAAGGGAGCTGTGATACCTACGTAGACAATTAAAGTATATGGAGTAAATGAACATAAGATAGAGTCTCTGCAAATACAGTGTGTACTTTGTCAAACACAATTAATGGAACAACGCTTTATTGTTGTTCATCATCTTGAAGTCACATTGAGGCTTTCAACAATGAGTTTTGCTCTTACCTCAAAGTAAGTTTAACACCACCTGTAGCATCTGTTTGAGCGGAAGTCATTGATAGGTGTCGAAAAAACTTGCAAACTTTTCTTACAGTTGCTGTCATCCTTTGCTCAACAAAAAACAAAAAGACTAACAGGAGACAATAACAACATGTAAACTAACACATGGCAATCAATGAGTCAATTGCAAGAAAACTTGGTACTATATATAGTGAATTGCAAGAAAACTTGGAACTATATATAAAATAGTGAAATGAGGGCACAGTAATAATCAGTGTTATCACATACTTATGCGCAATACATAAACTTTTGCATATGCAATCACTGTAATGTTTGTCCATCCGTATCACTGCCCTGGGCAAAAACCAGTTATCTTGCCCTGGTGCATACATATTGATGAGGTCATAGTATTGTGAGGATTATTTCATATCTCATCATGTATTTACATATGACAACGGATTCAACAGAAACTTGACTAAATTGAAAAAAACAATGGAAATGCTCATTTATTTCTATTGCCTAACATAAAAGATTGAAAACAGACTCGACACGAAAAAGTTCTTACGGATCGGAGCAGCAGGCTCCACTCATAAATTTTCGTTTTCCGAAACTTGCAAAATATACCCTTCAAAAGTGGACTTTGGAATATTTTTTACTCATGGATGTTGAAAATTAAGATTGTTTCTTCGAAACGTGGTAAATAGCCGAATTATTTTCCATATCGTCCCTGGTATCATTTCCTTCAGAAAATATTTTTGTCATATCAAAATTATAATACTGTGTTCTTTGTGTTTAAGGATGTCATTTAATTGTGTTTTTTTTTTATAATTTATAAATTATACATTAAATATGCATAAACAGATTACATGTCCTTTTCCATTTCGACCCTTGGTCATCCCTCGACCCATATCGACCCTCGTCTAGCGTGACAGGCTCGGGATAATACCAGGGCCGATATGGAAAAGGTCATATCATAATCTATATTTATCATATCTTCAGTGATATGATCGAGTACGTGATGAATTTTGCGTGGTAAAGATGTAGTGCCATACTCCCAANTCGTGTTAACATGTTTTATTTTGAAGAGGGGATGTATACGGACTTAAAAAAATGGGTGGGGTTCGGAAGTGGGGGGGTGCACGGGGGGTTATTCCAGCCCATGGACTACAGGGCCGATATGGAAAAGGTCATATCATAATCTATATTTATCATATCTTCAGTGATATGATCGAGTACGTGATGAATTTTGCGTGGTAAAGATGTAGTGCCATACTCCCAATATCTTTTTGGGGACCCTTATTTTTTTTCAGTGGACCCACATGAAAGTATTTCTTTCTAATCGGTTTAATAATGTGCAACTTATCCCACGAAAAGAACGTCTTTAAGGTAAATAATGAATGCGCGTACACAGCTAATCTCACAATTTCAACTGTCTTTGTTACAATATTACAATCCTAAATTCAAGCTGAACCGAGCAAATCAAAACGGTAAGAAAAGAAGAACATACAAATGAATGGAATCGAAATCCTTGTTCATAATTTCGGTCAAAGGACATCATAAGTTTTTAGTAAGTCATTCGTTCATTAAACAACGGCAGTAGAATACCGAAGGAACAAAGGGGTGAAATTCACAAAAATCGAAGTCCAAAGACAGGGCAAAAACGAGAACAAAGAAAAAAATGACGTTAGACACAAACTATGACGCCAGACAGACACAAAGCACAGAACCAGAAACCACAACATTCAGAACAAAGGCACTCACAGTGTGAACTCCAGTGAAACTGAGAGTGACATCAGGTGCTCCGGAAGGGTAAGCATGTCCTGCTCTGTTAACAGCACCCGTCACACTGTTAGTGATTCAATCCGGGAAAATGTCAAAGTCGGTAGTCCAATCCGGGAAGACGTGAATCTAGCTGAAAATATTCAACTGACACGTCATATCTTTCAATGATGCTATGGTGACGGCCATAGAATTTCTTGAGGGATGAAATTAACAAAGGTTGAACAAATCCCTGACTAAGCAGCTTTTGGGACAGTGTTTTTGCTCTGTTTCAAAAAATCACTGTATAAACTACAAGCTCGACAGTAACGAATTAACTGTGAAATGTACACTACATAGGCTGGAGAGGTAGGTATATTGCTGCTAAGAAAGGGAAAATTCACAATGGGGAAATTAAAATCATCACGCTTGTCATATAGCTTAGATTTCAAACGTCCATCTTCGTCAATATACAATAAAAGATCTAGCTACGAATTATTCATGAATTTTGAATAATCATATTTTTCCTACTTTGTGGATGCAAACATTTACGTAAACTGTTGTATGTATCGTGTGCGGCTCTGTATCGTTGAAATAGAATATGTTATGTGATAGTGCACTGAATGTGAAACATATATCTTTTGGCCTAGAAGTATGCAATTGTAAAAACTTTAACACATTCCAGGTCATTTGTATTCAAATCACTTTGGTGTAGCAATTATGCAGTGAATACTCGAATTATTGTATAAAGATTGTGGTATGACTTAATATAAAAAATAATACATTATACCATACGTAATATTTCATCAACGAAACCTTGTGGGAATTGTAGCATTACACAAAGTCAATCCTGATGGTTTCTGGCTTTGGGAATTCGTTATTTGATAGGATTGATAGGATAAATCGAAATCTGTATAATCCATTTGCGAGTGAAAGATGATTATCAGATCATTGTTACCCCAATTCTTAATTTATACTAACACATTTTATAGCACAAAATTCTATGAGCCATCAAAGAAACCACTAACGATATTCGGTCGAGACACCATTATAAAACATCATTTTATGTTACAACCTGGTCAAAGATAATAGATAAAAATGCAATCAGTTTAGATGATATCACATTGGCGAGAAAAACCAACTAGGTTTCTTTAAGAACTACTTCTATCCTATATTAGGAAAAATAATTTTTGGAAGAAAATTTATGGGTATGGTGACAATGACTTGTTATATACTGTGACAATTAATAGCGGTTATAGTGCTTTATTTTCAATTATTTAAGTAACAGCGTTGGGCTATTGCTTTGTTTTACCGTGCATTGGAAACTTGTCAAATGTTCCTTTACTCAAAAACTGCTTCGTCAGGGATTTGTTAAACCTATGTTAATTTCATCCCTCAAGAAATCATATGGCCGGAATATGAGAGAAACTGATGAAAAACAACAATGTTTTTAATTGTGTTCGTCTTAGTTTATGAAGGAAATAAAGGTTAAGAATAATTTTCAACTATTAAATGCCATTCAGACACGTACATGTGTATTGCTTTGCTTTCGATTTGAATTTTCAACTTGCATATGTTTGAAAACGTCAGATTGTGTACTGTGACGAGAAATTCGCCTACTCTAAGGTTGCTTCAGAAAGGAAAATCTAATTTTCTGTTATATTAGAATGGAAATAATTCATGACAGATATATGGTTATTGTCATTTAACCATAGGCTTGGCCTTTATATTCGTAAATTTAACCCTTCGCTTATGCTCTGGGTCAAATTCGAATATAAAGGTCCAGCCCATGGTTAAATTTCCAATAACCATTTATCTGCAATGAATTATTTCTTAGTTTTCCCAGTCATCAAATTTACTTGTGCATTTCGTATAAACGGACCTTGTTTCAAAAATCCTGGTTTGATTTGTATGTAAAGGTTGTATCTACGCACTTTAAATATAAAAGTAAGTTTATATTTAAAAACAGTGTGTTTATTACATTATTATTGTTACAAAAAATACGGATTGATATTTAAGACATCACGATTTATTAAAGATGTAGAGTACAGTTTTGCATTTTTGTTCAAATAATGAGACAAAGAAACTACTGAAAAAACATGATTTCTGAATAAGAGGAATTATATGCATGTCAAGCTCTTTCTAGAAGTTAGAGTCTTATATAACTCAGAAATGAAATCACTAGAGTTTTGGTGAATATAGGCTCTTTTTCATGAAATGCAAATATAAATGTGTTCGCGAGGAAATATTTTTTTGGTGTATTTGTTTTGTCTATATTGTTTCATTTATCAAAATCATTAAGTAGGTAATCCTTTTATCTCAGTACAAATAATTCAGAATTCCAAGGTTGAACCACACTAATCTTTGCAAATCAAATCATGTGTGTCTTTATTCAATAAAAGGTAATTACCCTGTCTAATTACAGTATAATGTTCAATATCACAAAGATTATGTTGTCAGGCGTCTTCGTGTGAAGTTAATATTTTCCTTACAAATATGGCTTAGGAAGAGATCCTCATATGGTCTTGTTTCGAAATGAAAAATACTGTTTGTCATGAACATACTGATTTCAAGGCGACAATGAGGTGTTGGAGGGAGAGTTCTCTAACCTCCATATAACTTCATTAATAAAACCAATTGAAGCCCGATCTAAGAAAAACAATAATATATAATCAAGGAACAAAATAGTAGTATGGGATGATATAAATCAGACACTATCGACTTTTTGTTGTTCAAAAGACATGGAAATAAATACTAAAAAAATAATAAAATTTTAACTACACAACTATTGCTTACTGTTGTATAGGCGTTATAAAGTCTGACATTAATCAAATGGTGATTAAAAAACCAAAGACAAACATGTGGATGCAAAGAATTGAATGGATTGTTGATAGAAATGGAATAAACACTTAAACTTAATTTCCAGAATTTTTACTTGTAGTTATTTTGTTAAATATTTATGTTATTCAAAGGTTCTTTCTTACCTTTACACGACATTGAGATCAAAGTTTCAGTTCATCAAGGAAGTTTATGGATGTAGTTGTGTGTGATTATATTCCCTCTATCATTCATGGTAATCTTTAGTTTCTGTGGTTTTTTTTTAATTTATTTTTGGTTTATTGTTGTTCATTTCTTAACATTTATGATAACTTTTGGAATCGCCAGATGATTGTGTACAAAATTAAGTTGACTCATAATAGATCGAAATCTGAATCTCTTAAGGCGGCTAGAAAGGAGAATTTGCTGTATTCATCAGTATATAAGTAATGATTCAACATTTTAAGGANAAAAAACCAAAGACAAACATGTGGATGCAAAGAATTGAATGGATTGTTGATAGAAATGGAATAAACACTTAAACTTAATTTCCAGAATTTTTACTTGTAGTTATTTTGTTAAATATTGGTTCTTTCTCACCTTTACACGACATTGACTGCTTTATATCAGTATTTTGTATCTTTCATCAATACAAGCTTAAGTATGATAGTGATGAAATTAATATTGTCAAATATTGCAACAATTTAAGTTAATGCAGACCGTCTTTCTATGAATGTAATTTAAATTGATTTGCTAATATATCATGGGTTATGTCAATATCTAAGAAGCAGCAATCTTTCCTATGAAATATATAGGAGCTCTGAAGTTTTTTTTCTGTTTTAATGATCTTTGGTTTATTTTTTTTTTTCGTAATTTTCACGTATTTTCGACAGACTATATGTATTCAAATGGGAACATAAAGTGATTTTTTGATAGAGACTTCCTTGATAGAGCCCGGTTGCTCACAAATAGGCTACTTCAACAAGGTTATGTTACCCAAAACTTGAAGTCATCCCTCCAGAAGTTTAACGGTCGACATCACCATCTTGTGGACCGCTATGGGATATCTGTTTTCCAGATGACAACAGATCTTACCCTTTAAAGCTTAATTGTTGTTTCCTCTACCGGATTTGACTTCACTACCGGATTTGACATGTTCAACACGGCGGGTGTCTTATAAGAAGCAGGAGATGCTAACTCTACCGTTACACTTGATCTCACCCATGGTTTTTTATTGGGTCCGTGTTGTTCATCTTTGTGTGTGTTTTCATTTTTCTTTTCTGTGCCGTACCCATGTTTTTTCTCTGTTTTCCCCCTTTTTTGTTTCTGGTGCTGCCACTGTCCTTGGATTGTTCGCTTTTGGATTGACGGTTCTGTTCTCACTTACTTTTACCTGACCTGTTCCTTCATTCGTATGAAGCTATAAGTGCTCATAAAACAGAAACAAGAACGACCAACCCATTAATTTAATTCAGACTTTAAATATATATACGATGTACTTTTTGGTAAAAATCCTAGATTTATAGAATATTTATATCGGATCAACCCAGTGAACTTGAAATCAAAGAGACAACCATGCCTCAACTTGGCTTCATACTTTGACCTTTCGGTTTGCATTGATGAAAATGGACGTCTGAAATCTAGTCTGTATGAAAAGCATGATTTTGACTTCCTAATTATGAACCCTCCCTTTGTCAAAATACAGGAATTTCCATTATTAAGGCCCTATATCTCATATTGAATGCAGGATTTTATCCTTGTGTCTTTTGATCCAAGTCAAATGCATTGAGATTCATTTTACTGACCTCGAATTCAAAATAGAATTAATAAAAAATAGGGAGTATCACCATTGTGCAAAGCTCTGTATTCTGTCCTAAGTGGATTACCTACAGATATACTACATTTTCAGTATCTATTCATTTTATCATTATTCATTATTTATTAAGCAATCGAGATCAAAGTTTCAGTTCATCAAGGAAGTTTATGCATGTAGTTGTGTGTGATTATATTCCCTCTATCACTCATGGTAATCTTTAGTTTCTGTGGTTTTTTTTTTAATTTATTTTTGGTTTATTGTTGTTCATTTCTTAACATTTATGATAACTTTGGGAATCGCCAGATGATTGTGTACAAAATTAAGTTGACTCATAATAGATCGAAATCTGAATCTCTTAAGGCGGCTAGAAAGGAGAATTTGCTGTATTCATCAGTATATAAGTAATGATTCAACATTTTAAGGATGTTTCATATATCCTTTTTATGGAATTATTAATATTTCGTAAAATTTCAGGGGAAAGGGTTTTAATAAGTCACGAAAAATGATGGTGATAACAATGATAAAAAAAGACATCAAATGCAGAGGAATATTGGTTTTCAAATATAAAGTTTCTTTGGGAATTATGAATTATTTCCAATATGAACTATTTCCAATTTTATTGATATGCCAAACGGATAAAAAAAATACAAAATATTATAGTTACTGATAAAGTTTTTAGTTACATTCAAGTTTCTCCTTTCAGATAGACCTTTTCAGTTCAAAATTTTTTGACAGAAAATGATTTCCTCTTCAAATAAGACAAAATTAGATAAAAGTTCAGATAAGTTCAGTCACATTGATTGCAGTCAACCGTTTACATACTTTCATGTCTTTATTGGTCCGTCTAAGGGTCTTACGCACAACCTGCATATACCTACAAGCAGATATATCGTATACAATGTAAATATAACACCAACCAAGGATGTCAAAATATTTTCTTTGTAAGTTTTTATAATTTTTCTACAGTATTTTTTTTTTTTTTTTGCAATGACACGAAAAAAAATTGTTTTAATTTGAAAGATAGCGTAAGGTTATCAATCAGTAGGACCCATCAGTCATCCGCCAATCACGTAATATACGTATTGTATCCGTCAATTACGTCAATTACTTTTCCTATCTGTCAGACTGTCATGGATTGCTAACTGTAAGCGAAAAGTAATACGACAAAAGGGAATAGTCCGTGTTTTAGGATGAAAAACAATAATAAAAAGGTTGTTCCTTTGCTTGTTTTTACATGTATTTGTAGAGACTGTGTCTCTGATGCATTTACACCATATCCTTTTATTTACCTTTTAAGTGACACAGAAAGTTAACTACAGTATTTGCCAATGAACTGCAAAGTTTTATAGTAATTTTTAGAAAAAATTTCCTTTTTTTTTTGGAAAAGTTAATTATGAAGTAACCATATACACACAAAAGTATGAAATCAATGCGTACAATGTATATTTAACAATTTCAATGATAAAACAACTTTAAATCAGTAAAATCAGATGGTAACGGCATTGGTTGGAGAAACTTTAAGCGATGAAATTAAATAGAAGGTGTATTTCCCTCAGCAGATATCAACACAAATTACTAATATACCGATGAATACAGTTAAATGTTACTAACAGCCTTCGGTTGGCGGTCTATAAATGAATTTCAAAATGTATCTGAACAAATTCAAAGTGATATTTGAAGTAATGGACATAACAAATAATTATTTCGTTACAGATAACTGCAAATATTTCTGGATAATATTACAGCTAAAAATCATCCTTTCAACTAAACAATTAATAAATGGATACCTGGTTTTAAAAAATGGTATTAACAATGAAGGGATATGGGGTAAATCCAAATGCAACAAAGTCTCTACAAATGCATGTAGTCCATGGGTTGGAATAACCCCGTGCACCCCCCCCCTCCCCACCCACTTCCGGACCCCACCCATTTTTTAAGTCCGCATACATCTCCTCTTCAAAATTAACATGTTAACACAGGCATAACCTGCACGCACTTGTGGAATTTGGCCCATTTTTAGACCCATCTACCGAAATTTTGGAAAATTTCGTTTTTCGTTCAGGTTTTTCTTTCAGTTGCTTCAAAATGTTGACGAAATGCCTTCCAGTTATAAAAACGAGGTATCAAATGATTGCTTATGATATTAGCTTTACAAAGTACCCAAGTTTTTACAATTTCTATGCCCAATACGTTCCATAGCGCAATTAAACGTACCCATATCCCAATGAAATATTGACGAAAAAACTAATATTTGCATTGAAATTGCTTAAGTTTGATAGTCAAGAGAACCCGAAGTGCATCTCAATTCCCAATTATGAAAATTGTGTTTAGCTTTTCAATCTATTTTCAATATCAATATTAAACATGTTAAGACGATGTTAACATATTTTAAATGACCAAAATTTTATTTTCAAATAGACCAAATACATGAACCCTTGAATAATTTCGTTTTTTGAATAAGTTTTGTCTTTCTTTTGCCCATTATTATTGTTAGTAACTAAATATCATTTAAAATAGGTGTCAAATGAAAGCTTATTATATTTGCTTCACAACCATTACAAATAATGGCTGCTTTTTGGGTAATATAAACATCACACATCAATAAAACTTTCCCCTACCCCAACAAATATACTCTAAAAATGTCAATTTTTTGTCAATTCTCCCATAAAAATAACCAGAAGACGCAAAATGTGTGTTGTATATGACAAAGTTGCATGAATAACATTATGATTTGGTATTTTAACAACCATTTATTGACTTAAACTCAATACTTTGCCCGAAATAGATGAAAAATGGGAATTTTTAACATTTAAGAATTGTCCAAAGTTCACTGTTAAATCTTTATTTATGAAAACTCTGGAGGATATATCTGCAGATATGTCAATAAATTGTACCAAGCGACACATTCGTTGTCTTAAAACATTGTTTAGAAAAACAACGAGTAATTAATGTGACTCTGAATACAGAAAATCGTACCCCTACCCCAACAAATTTTCCCTCAAATTGTCAATGTTTTGTTCATGTTCGCATGAAAATAACCAGAACACGTAAAATGTGTGTTGTATATGACAATTTTGTATGATTCAGATTTGTCTATAGTTCACTGTTAAATCGCAATATACGTCAAATCTATAGAATATATCTGCAGATATGCCAATTAATTGTTCTTAGAGATACATTAGTTGTCTCAAAACATTGTTTAGAAAAACAAGGAGTGTTAAATGTGACTCTAAATACCGAAAATCTTAGCCCAAACAAATTTTCCCTGAAATTGACAATTTTTGGCCTATGTTCGCATATAAATAACCAGAACACGGAAAACGTGTGTTGTATATGACAATGTTGCAGATATGCCAATTCATTGTTCTAAGAGATACACTAGTTGTCTCAAAACAGTGTTTAGAAAAACAAGGAGTGTTTAATGTGACTCTAAATACCAAAAACCTTACCCCTACCCAAACATTTTTTTCTAAAAATTATCGATTTTTTGTCTATGTTGGGATAAAAATAACCACCACACGCAAATCTGCGTTGCATATAGCAAGGTTGCATGAATTCTATCGTGATTTTGTGTTTTAAACCCAACTTGGCTCCTTAAACTCAATATTTTGTCCAAAACTGATGAAAAATGGGAATCTTTACCATTTCAGATTTGTCCAAAATTCACTTTTATATCGTTATATTTGGCAAATCTAAAGGATTTATCTGCAGATATGCCAATTTCTTGTTTTAAGCGATACATAAGTTATTTTAAAACACTTCTTAGAAAGACAAGGAGTGTTCAATGTCACTCTAAATATCGAAAATGATACCCCTACCCAAACAAAATTTTACTTGACAGTCCCCAATATATATGTCTTTAAATATATATGAACAAAGCACACTAATATTTTACTTTTTTTGCCAAAGATGCATTTGAATAATCGTAATATGTAATTTTAACAACAAAATAAACAAAAAAAAAATGAATATTTTAGGCGATTTTCGTGAAAGATGGGAATTTCCAGCATTTCAGAATTTTACGAACTCCCAATTTTAATTGTTGAATAACTGCCCATAAACCATGGCATGTTCTTATTTGTGATATATGTCAAACTGTTTGAAAATTATATGTCATTAGACCTTTACACAATGTTTAAGCTTTTCAAGCTGAATAAAATGAAATAAATTGTGTTGAATATATGTGGTAAGGGGTAATATATTTGTAATTTATGAGACTGTAGTCAGTCTAAAATGTTTAAAAGCACACTTTGTAACTGCTAAGATAAAATGAAACGATATTAAATCAACATTTTCAAGTTACATATCAATTTCATGAAGTATTTGCATCTCAAAGTCAAAACAGCAAATTCTGAAAAGCGGAAAATTTGCATACAATTTCGGACAGAAGGTTGTTTATCTGAAAGGAATTGACAGCCTAAAATAGTCATTTTCGCATTTTCTTTTTTGCAGGGGGAGGGGTATATTTTCTGTATCCCAAGATCATAAAAAGGGTGCAAAGTGCCAAAACTTGTGTTCATTGTAAGGGATATTAAACTAGCTTTAATTTGGTACCAAATTTGAGTACATATTACTTATCGTTTACATATTATGGAACTAAAAAGATGAAACTTAGGTTAAAACGAAAATACAAGAATTTTTCACGGGGAACTATAAAAGTGGCCCTATACTGTCTATGCGTCTATGCGTGCAGGTTATTTTCGTGTTAACATGTTTTATTTTGAAGAGGGGACATGGAAGGACTGAAAAAAACCGGTCTGGCTCGGAAGTTCTGCACGGAAAATGTTTCCAACCAACGGAATAATGGTGCAACTAAGCAATGGAATAACACTTTTATTAACCTCGGTATTTAGTTATTTATTATTCTTCTTTATCTTAGGTCACCACGAGGCCTTAAAGGATGAGCTATACTAATAAGCTTTCCAATCTATATTTGCTCTTTAGCTTTACAATCTCTATATATCTACCTTACTTGTTCGTAAACATAGATTAAACATTGTTTACACCGACAGGTTTCTGATGTCTGAATATGTCAGTGTATTTATAGTGTGAATCAAGTAGGAAATTTTGCAGAAACAGTGAGGATAAAAATGATTTTCTGTCCAAAAATTATGGATAGAATTTTTATTTTAGGAGAATATAATATTATAATTTATTCTATTTTAACTTTATTTGCACAACTTATATATTATATTTGGAAAACTTTCATTTATATTTTCATTATATTATGTGGAATGTTAATCAACGATCAATATCACTGTCATTGTAAGAAACGGTGAGTTATCAGAGATTTTGTTATCAATTATGTACTGCTTTCAAGGATAAGAACTCCTCTGAGATGGCAAATTTGCATAAGAACAAACACATTTACGCCTGATACTGATGATCAAATGAATCTCATTTACGTCTTATATTGATAAAAACATGAAGCTTTGGTCTTATTACAATAACATTTGGACATTAATAATACCCTAAGAAATTCTTCTACCATAATTATATATATTAGGGCAACACAATAGATCGTCTTATTATATTCTTTGTGTGGGTTGTAAATCTTTTTTTTTCTTCGGACAACTATATGATCTTGAACTTTCGATCGGATTCATCGATAGATGGTATTTCTCTATTGCGTCTGGTTATAACAAACCAGTTTCTGTAAGACAGTAAGGATAGGGCCCAAAATCCCATGATTTTAGCTTTAATTTGTACTAAAACTCATCTCCGTTCATTCTGTATTTTCCCTGAGACCTAGTAATAATTCAATCTGTTATCGATTTTGGAATAGATAAACTGCCATAATAGTTAAATCGAATAGGTAAACCTGCCATAGATTTGAGAACCGCAAAATCTGCCATAGATTTGGGAACAGCAAAATCTGCCCATAGATTCGGGAACAGCAAAATTTGCCAAAGATTTGGGAATATCAAAATCTGCCATAGATTTGGAGCCAATGTAATCCTACATAGATTTAGAGCGACACATCCTTTGTTACGCCACTCTCTGCCATAGATTTGGAATCTGCCATAGATTTGAGTCCCACAGATTGAAAAGAAATTCCTTTGGTAAACCGTAGTTTGTTGAGTAAAGCAATGTAAACAAGATTTAAGGGGTAGACCTGGGTAAGCCTAAAATTTTCAAATCGTTTAATTTTTTTTAATATTTTTAGAATTGCACCTACATATGTTCATGTTGACTTTAAGCAATTTTTAACAATTTTTACCGTCCCGTTTTCTGTCTAGTCATCAAAGACACATTGTTCCTCATATTATTTGATCCGTACAAGACTTGATTTTGGTGTCTAAAATTTAATCTAAATAAATTTGTATTGGATATAGAATTATTTCAAATGCAAAACTCTGAAGTATAAACATATGTAAAAGTAAACATGAATAATAATTACATATTGTTATCGTTTGTTCTGAAATACAGACGTGTTCTGAATAGTAGGAAAAGTTTAATCTATTTTGATCAGTATTAAACACTCCTTGTAAAAAATTGAGTCGTTTAATTTTCACCAAAAACTGCGAATAGAAAGAAAACTATGTAATATATATTGACATTTTTGAAAATTCTACCGTTCCATTTTTTCTAGATTTAAAATAAAGTGTGTAAAAATTGCTGAATCTATCATTTACATTACCTCCCTTGCAAGAAATCTTTTCCCAAATTTTCATTATTCTGAGATATCAATGAAAAAATGTAGAGTTAATGCACTTGTTATAAATAACTGGATGTTGGATTGCTGTTTTTATTAAAAAATGAAAATTTATTTGCTATTGAAAAATTATTTACAATTTCAAAATTTAACCATTACTATGGCAATGATTCTTTTATTCATGTAAGTATAAGAGAAGAGAAAAACAGAGTTATCTCCCCCTATCCCTTGTCTACCCCCTTAGATAATTAACAAATGTACCAGAATATCAAATTAATAACAAAATACCGAAGTTACTGTTAATTGAGATTCTGCATATGCGCATTTCGACAATTATGTTTCTTCAGTGGAGATTAAATCGCTGAAAACATTTGGAAATTCATACCGAAATACGTGTAAAACCTGAAAGAGAACAAACAACTAATAGAAACTAAATAGAAAAGCCAAAATCGACTAAGAACAGAGCTATGAGAGAGGGAGATTTGCTTAAATTTTGCTAGATTTAGATATTGAAAATTTTATATAGAAATCTGTATTCCGGCCAGCACAGAAATACAGACATGACACTGCCAAAAAATACGAGACAAGTCTTTATTCGTATACATTTTGTACGCTCCCGTGAAAATGTCATTTAGTCAATTAAGGGTAAATAAATACCGGTAATATCAAATCAAAGCCTCTTGATTTGTATACAAATGTATTTCTGTAAAGAAATGAAAGTTCACAATTAGGAATTTAAATGATCACGCTGCTTAAATTTCAAACATTAATTTTCGTCAATGTATCAGTAGTCTATTTAATTTCATGATCATTTTTCGTTATTAATAGCTGCTTAATTTTAATACAGTTTAATTTCATTTCCGTTGACACACGGACTTGACTTTTTTAAACATTTTAATCATGGGGTCTATCGTTTACGCATAAAAGTACCTAGAGAACAGAAATTAATACTATTTTCGGAACGGATGAACAGTAAGAGAATGAAAACTTCCGCTTGAGTCTGACTGAAGGTAAGAAAAAACACTTCATTTTCATATTCATCAATGCTTATTTAAGTTGAGGGTGTGTGCATTCTCTAGCTGATAATGCATATTTTGATACATCATGTAGATTTTTGTGCAAGTCGTTTCAATCATGGTAAATGCATGTTGTCTAATTGTCTTTTTACAAGAAACACACGTTGTATCTGTACAAAAACTGCTTCTAAATTGCCTAAATGATGTTTCCTGCTCAAATATTGAAATACAAATACCCTACTCATTAACGTATTCAATAATAATTACTAAAACATGATTAAACCATTTCCTGCCCGGGTGATTGAAGGACAAGCAAGGCCTACGCAGAGAAATTAATTTCGTGACTTATACATGATAATTTTTTTTTATAAATAGCTGTTTCCCGCTTTGCAGAGAATTATAGAATTGGGTCCGTTCCGTCTGTCATGTCATAACGTCTTTACACTTTCAATGAATTTTATAAAACTAAACAGGTGATAAATACACTATTAATTTTTGTGTAAGAACATCAAAGTTCATGGTCCCACGGGCACGCAATAGAAAATACAAAACGTTAGTTTCCGGGCATTACTTTAGAACACTTTGATGTAATTTCATAAAAAATAATGTCTTTTGTCATTTTCTACTCAACCATAGAATTATAGTATCTCAACTTTGAACAATATAATATAAAATTACAAGACAAACATTCCAACCAAACGAAGAGCTCTCTACGTTTGGAAAAGATCGCGATCAACCTACAATGTAAACGATAACGTTCCGATGACAACTTGCAAGCCAACTGGAACGAGGATTTAGATACCATCACATATGAAAGTGAATTGACAATTGGTTATGAAAATAAGGAAAACGCGTCTAATTTTGTAGATAGAATTTCGTACCAAAAGCAGCGTCACAAATAGTGCATATAAAAATATCCTCATGGTGTTTTTCTCCTTTCTTCCTCTTCTTGCCCCTTTCTCCTATCGCTTCTCTCCATTCTCCATTCTTATGTTATCTCTTTCATTTTCTTCTCTCCCTTCTCCCGTTCTTTTCTCCTTTTTGCCGTCCCTGTCTCTATTCCTCCACCCTCTGTCATTTCTCCCGTTCTCATTTTCATTTAATTTCTCCCTTCTCCCTTTCTCCTGCCCTTTTTCATTTCATGATCGATGTTTTTTAAACCCCCACCTTAAAAGCTGGTGTTTAAAGGGTTCCTCTTGTCCGTCCGTCTGTCTTTCGGTTCGTCCATCCGACAAACATTCATTTCCGATTGATACATGTAACTTGGGTTTGCTTTGAAGGAAAGTTTTATTATTTTGGGATAATGTGTCTATTCATAAAATACAGGTCAAGTTCGATTTTGATCGTGATCGGATTTTGTGTTCCAGAGTTATTGCCCTTCATTTAGGCAAAATCTGTAAATTGTATGGTTTCCGGATGGTAACTTGAGATTGCTTTAAAAAAAAGTTTTAATATTTTGGGATAACGTTTCTATCAATAAAATACTGGTCAAGTTCGATTTTGATCTTGATCAGATTTTGCGTTCCAGAGTTATTACCCTTCATTTAAGCAAAATCTGTAAATTTTATGGTTTCCGGATGATAACTTAAGTTTGATTTGGGAGAAAATTTTAATATTTTGGGAAAATGTTTCTATTCATAAAGTACAGGTCAAGTTGGATTTTGATTGTGATCTGATTTTGCATTCCAGAGTTATCACCCTTCATTTAGACAAAATCTGTAAATTTTAGTTTCCGGATGATAACTTGATTTCTGCTTTGTGAGACAATTCCTGCAACTACTAGGATTGCCTATGGGCGGGGGTATCTGTTGTGATCAGCAGATCACCTTTTTCTAGTTTCCATAGTGCACATTTAATAATGAGTATTGACTGTGTTAAAAGTGAATGATTGGTGTAAACTAATAAGGGTCCTCATTGCGGTCCAAGGAATCAAATAATCACTAAATTCTTGCCTTGGTAATCAAATAATCATTAAATTTTTACCTTGGTAATCAATAAATTTTTGGCTTAGTAATAAAAGATATATAAAAATGCAAGCTAATAATCAAATAATCATTAAATAAATGATCTCGTAATCAAATAATCATTAAAAAAATATCCCTGATAATCAGGTAATCAAGAAACCCATGACGGGCGTGACTAATGTGACATGTAATACAATTATTCTACTATTGATAATATATGCATCATGTCTGTTCGTGATGTTAACATGTGTAAACTTTGTGTTTTTCTTTAACACCTGACTGGTATGATGGGAAACTAGCTTCAAAATAATTTGTCTCGTTGAAGGCAATTTTGCTGTTCCTATTACTGTCAGTTTATCATATCAATCCCCATCTGACACAGTCATGTTGACAAAAATGCAACTGGTCGACAGACATACATTGAGGCTCAACTTAGCATTTTGCTACACAATTCAGATGTGGAATTAAATACTTCACCTTTGTTTGAGGCTGTAAATAAATGAGGAAGTAAAGTATAACTTTTATAAAAGAATTTCCAAATTTCACAGAAACTGTGAGATTTATTTATTTGATGAGAACCTAATGTCTTATTGTATTGGGTTGAAGGAGAGGGGTGGAAGAAAGGAGACAGGAGACAGAAACCACTAGATCTTCATATTTTTTGGTTTTACATCTCAGTACTAAAATTCACGACAAAAGAGACGATTTTAATTTCAAAATTATCAAATTTCCTAACAAAAACAGTAATATTACAGCTTCTCCTGCTTATGTGTCACAGTTGAATCGTTGCGCAAGAGCTAGCACAAATTAAACAGACTTTCTCATTTGAAATAGTTATCGCTGTGACCACCTTATTAATCAAGGCTGCAAAGAATTCCGCCCCATACGATCATTAAGAAGTTCTTTAAAAGATATCAGTCCCTCGTAGAAAAAAAATGGAAGTTTCGGTCCAAACTCTGATTCAAGATTCATTTTTTACTAAGCACTAGGATGGTCATTTCTTTTATCTGTCTACTACCTTTCAATAGCTATTGCTGATGAGTTGCTACCGGACACTACCGCACTGGAAGGGGAGGTTTGGCATGCCATAAAACCGGTTTAACCCACCATCCCTTTTGAAATGCCTGTACCAAGTCAGGACCATTACAATAGACAATTTTTGCGTTGGATTCCACCTGATTTGTTTGGTTTTTTTTTTTGTTTATTTTTTGTTTTGTTTTTTTTTTGTTTTGGTTTTTTTTTTTTTGGTTTTGTTTTTGTTTTTTTTTTGTCTCATTGACTTCGGCTCTTAATTTTCTAAATACCCCATTTCAAATAATCAGATCATCTATTCTTTTTATAAATAGATAAAAAGTGATTACACCACTTTTTTGGTTCAAATACTATTCAAACTGTGGACTATTCAAAAGCCCTAAACAATAAAGAAAGTGAAAAACAACGGCAGTAGAATACCGAAGGAACAAAGCACAAGATTACACAAATCAAAGTCCAGAGACAAGGCAAAAGCAAGAACACCAAAAGACGGAAGACCAAAGACACCACATGCCCACAAAACACACGAACGTTACATATACAACACAAAAAACTAAAGCACTAACAGTTTGAACTCTCAATAAATGTTAAACATTTTCCTTTCTTTTTCATATCTATCTAAAATAAAAGTTACCCTTTAAGTTCTTTAAACAGATATTTTTAATTACACAATTATGAACTTTAAGACAATTATATCTATAAATTACTCTATTAACAAAGAAAAGTATTTTTGAATTCATATATCAACTTTTATCCGCTCATATTGTCTTGTTCTTATTTTTCTCCGTTTTAAAATGTGTCGTAATGTACATAAATAGATGTGAAATGTTTGTCAACGCTATTTACAATTACTCTTAGTTAAATTTTGCCTATTTATGTTGTATACAGATATTTGCTCACAAAAATTATTACTTACATTGCATGGATGATGTCTTTATCGTCAAGCAAATTTCTTGCCTTCAGTGATATAAATACACGAGCGACAATTGAAACAAGTTGGCAGGAAAGACAGTCAGGTATTTGATTAAATGTATTGTATGCCATTTGATTAAGAATGACCATATTTTTTTAAGTATATATATTTCATTTTGCAGAGAAAATTATGTTTTTTCTATGATAATATAACTATCATCCTTGTAAACTTGTATTATCCCTTGCATCCGAGTAAAATAAATGACTAAACGATAGACCCCGTGTTAATAAAATATTCCACATATATATTTGTAACATTATCGAACCTTTAAAACGCATACTGAAAGATTTATTACTCTTGTCGGTCAACAGAGAATTTTTCTGTAGGTAAGGGAACTTGACTATACTTAAACAGTAAGCTCTTTAGCAATGAAAGAAATATTTTGAAAATAATTATGTCTTATCAAACACCAAGTTGACATGTAGCCTTCTTTTAAATTCCAGTTTATGTATAATGTGTCATTTGAATTGCAGTTGGTTGCAGTCATAACATCTTACCAAGTAGACTTAGAATTGTTCTAATGACTGCTCTTAATTATCAAAAATTTTTGTTTTAAAATTCCATAGTTCTAGAACTGTTCTAAAAGGAGTTATCGTGAACAGTTTTTTTAACGGTCGCCGACTATCATGTAAATGCATACGACAAAGGAAATATTTTTTTATTCGACATTATATATATATGCCTACAATAATGGAAATTACTGTAATTTGACATAAAACATATGGCAAAATGGATATCACTGTTCTCCATTCGAATATTGAAAGTTCATGTAATTTAACAAATGGCAAAAGAAAATTTAATATAATATAATTAATAATACTCCCTTCAATGTGACTAAAAACGTATTACAAAAAGACTGTTCTGTCCTATGACCACCCAGAACTGTTCTTTCTTATAACCGGTTTGAACTGTGACTGGTCAAATTCAAGTAAAGGTATGCTGATGATGAAGTGAACCGACAAAATCGAAATTCGTGTTCGTTCTTTTAAAATATTTAAAGACCAATGGAATGTGTGGCTTTGTTTTGTATTTGATCACTTTGAAAGACTAATCTGTCGAAATTTCAGTCTTCTATTTTTGATTTATTTGGTCGTTAATCTTCTCTTAATTAATTGTTTGGTATTTTTAGCGGGTGAAAATAGCAACTTATTTTATTTGTGCTATATAACCTTGAAAAAAAAACATCGAAAATTTGGTCCAAAGATTTAACATCGATCTTATGGAAAGCCGTTGTGGAATTTTTTCCCTATTTTTTGATATCTATAAATGAATTATAGATATTAATAAATAATTATAGATATTAATTATCGTTTATAGACATTTAGAAATATTTATAGATATTTATAAATATTTATAGATATTTATAAATCAGCATTTATTTATGTCAATAAATACAGCTTTATTTATTGATATTTGCAAATTAAGAAATGAATTATTGATATTTACAAATGATTTATAGATATTTAAAATAGTGTACGATTTATAGATATTAATAAATCATTTATAAATATCAATAAATCATTTTTAAATATCAATAAATGATGCTATTGAAAAAAATCTATAAATGATTTATTGATATCTATAATTCAGTTCAAATCTCCATAATTCGATTTATTGATATCTATAATTCAAATCTCCATAAATCGCCTTTGTGACCCAGATCATTTTAGCATTGGTAAAGTATATTATATAAAGAGTTCAGTTGACGAAGATGATTTTTAATTTCTATAATTCAATTCTTATATCCATAAATCGCCTTGGTGACATTGATCAGTACTTACAATGTAAAACGTATACTATATAAAGAGTTCAGTTGACCTCGACTTTTAAATATCCATAAATCGCCTCAGTGACACTGATCATTACATTGTATTTCTTTAAACGCGGCAAGGGCAAGGATTTTGATAAAAATACATTTTAATACGCTAAAAGAATGTTCAACTTAATTGTGTGAAATGCATACTCGAGTGAAATAAATGAAAAGTACTATGTGAAGTGTTCATCCACACGAAAGAAGCGCGCTGCTGGACCCAATTATTCACCCCAATTGTGTGCGGTGATATGATTGAAATAGATGTTAATATACTGATTTCATTGGTTATTATTCAAAATGTAAAAACAAATAAATAAAACTTAAGTCGAAAGGTAACCTTATTTTATTTGCTTAAATGAATAGTTACGGATAATTTGCTTTATTTCAGTTGCTTCAAAAATAAATAAGTTTTAATGCAATGTAATTGCATTCACATTTATGCTAAAAATAATCACATTAATGATTTTGCAACATATAACCTCCTTGGAAAGGTTATAATAAAGTAAAATTTTCAAAAACAAACAAAATTTCCAATCATATTCATGCTAAAAAGACATTAAATTATAACTTCGCAATATATAAACTCCTTCGAAAGGTTATAATAAAGTAAGATTTTCAAAAAAAAATGAACTGTTTTGGTCATTTTTAATAATTAAGTTTAAACCAACTCTTAAAATCTACTTTTCCAATCATATTCATGCTAAAAAGACATTAAATTTGACTTCCCAACATATAAACTGCTTCGAAAAGTTATTATAAAGTATTATTTTCAAAAAAATTGAATTGTTTTCTTATTTTTAATGATTAAGTTAAAACCGACGACTAAAAATCTACTTTTCAAATCATATTCATACTAAAAAGACATAAGATTTTAACTTCGCAATAGATAAGGTCCTTCGAAAGGTTATTATTAAGTAAATTTTGGAAAAAAATGAATTGTTTTGGTCATTTTTAATAATTAAGTTCAAACCAAGACTTAAAATCTACTTTTCCAATTATATTCATGCTAAAAAGACATTAAATTTTAACTTCGCAACATATAAACTCCTTCGAAAGGTTATTTTAAAGTATAATTTTTTTTTTAAATTGAATTGTTTTGGTCATTTTTAATGATTAAGTTTAAACCAAAGACTTAAAATATACTTTTCCAATCATATTTAAAATGTATGCTAAAAGACATTAAATTCTGATTTCGAAACATATAAAGTCCTTCGAAAGGTTATTGTTAAGTAAAATTTGCAAAAAAATCGAATTGTTTTGGACATTTTTAATAATTAAGTTTAAATCAAAGACTTAAAATCTACTTTTCCAATCGTATTCATGCTAAAAAGACATTAAATTTTTACTTCGCAAATTATTAACTCCTTAGAAAGGTATTTTAAAGTTGTTTTTTTATTTGAACTGTTTTGGTCATTTTTGATAATTATGTTTAAAACCGAAGACTTAAAATCTACTTTTCCAATCATATTCATGCTAAAAAGACGTTAAATTTAAACTTCGCAATAGATAAACTCCTTCAAAAGGTTATTTTAAAATAAAATTTAAAAAAAAATGAACTGTTTTGGTCATTTTTAATGATTAAGTTTAAACCGAAGACTTAAAATCTACTTTTCCAATCATATTTATGCTAAAAAGTCATTAAATTTTAATTAAGCAACATATAAACTCCTTCGAAAGGTTATTATTAAGTAAAATTTGCAAAAAATGGAACTGTTTTGGTCCTTTTTAATAATTAAATTTAAACAAAGACTTAAAATCTACTTTTCCAATCAATAGACATTAAATTTAACTTCGCAATATATAAACGGCTACGAAAGGTTATAATAAAGTGTCATTTTAAAAAAATATGAATTGTTTTCAACATTTTTAATGATTAAGTTTAAATCGAAGACATAAAATCTACGTTTCCAATCATATTCATGCTTAAAAAAACTTAAATTTTAACTTCACAACATATAAACTCCTTCAAAAGGTTATTTTAAAGCATTTTTTAAAAGAAAATGGAATTGTTTTGGTAATTTTTAATGATTAAGTTTAAACCAAAGACTTAAAATCTACTTTTCTAACTCATATTTATGCTAAAAGACATTAAATTTCAATTTCGCAACATATAAACTCCTTCGAAAAGTTATTATTAAGTAAAAGTTTCAAAAAATTTGAATTGTTTTGGTCATTTTTAAGGATTAAGTTTATACAGCAGACTTAAAAATCTAGTTTTCCAATCATGTTTATTACAAGAGTTATTAAATTTTGGACTACACAATATATAAATTCCTTCAAGGGGTTATTTGAAAGAAAGTTTTGGTAATTTTTAATGATCAAGCTTAAAATGAAGAATAAAAATTTATAAAAGACAAAAACAATTGTATTTCAACACATATTAGCGCCTTAAAAAGGGTATTATGAAGTAGAATTACCAAAAATTTGAATAGTTTTTGTCATTTTCAAGGATTCAGTTTAATCCGAACACTAAAAATCTTACTTTTCCAATCATATTTATTCTAACAGTTATTAAATTTTGGACTACCCAATATGTAAATGTTTCATAAAGCAATATTCGTTTTTATAAAATACATAAGGCAGAGATAAAGGGGGTAAACAAGAATGGTTGTCACATTTCAGAATGCAAGAATAAGGTTGATATATTACATTCGCTTAAATTTATTTAAGTTAATTATTAAAGTTTTTTCTTTCAACTACAATTGTTTTTTTTTATTATTATTATTTCTTTTAACAAGCATACACAATATATGTTCAGTTACATATTTTAATACTTTCTCAAATTATTCAAAGCACTATTATTAAATAGTTCGCTAGATATTAAAACATATATTGAATTCTTTGTCTTTTATGCGTTTAAAGTAATACAGTTAATGATCAGTGTCGTGGGGGCGATTTATGGATATTTAAAAAGTCGAGGTCAATTCAACTCTTTATATAATATACATTTTTACTTTGTGAGAACTGATCGGTGTCACAGAGGCGATTTATGGATATTAGAATTGAATTATATACATTAAAAAATAATCAGAGTCATCTGAACTCTTCATGCAATATACAATAATTAATACGATTACTGATCAGCGTCACAGGGGCGATTTATGGAGATTTGAATTATGGATATCAATAAATCGAATTATGGAGATTTTGAATTATAGATATCAATAAATCGAATTATGGAGATTTGAATAGGGCCTGTAAGTCTCGTACAATTTTGGAACTTCCGGGATCAAAAAATGTACCTGGAAGTTACATTTTACACGAATATATATCATGTTTAAAACAAAAATCTGAACGTCATAATCCTCAGACATCATGTTTTGGCGGTAATCGTTTTCAAATGGCCTGTTTATCGTGAATTCTCGTGAGTCACATGACGAGACTTACAGACCCTATTATAGATATCAATAAATCGAACTATAGATATTTGAATTATAGATATTTAAAAATGAATTATAGATATCTATAATTAGTGTCGAATTATAGATATCAATAATTGAATGTATACAAGTTAAAAAATGAATAATAAATATTAATAATTCGCACTATTTATTAATATCTATAAATGATTTATTGATATGTTAAAGTGATTTATATATATCTATAAATCATTTATTAATATCTATAATTCATTTATAGATATCAATAAATAGGGAATAAATTCCAAAACGGCTTTCCATACTATCGTTACTAATTCATCAAAATTGTTAATATTTTTAGCCGGATAGAAATTATCGATGTAAAGTTTTTTAACTTTCAAAACATTTGTATCAATATATAACACTTTATCAAACACGAGTTATCTTTCCTAGGTTATGAAAAATAGTAAATGTTTTATCGGTTTGAGCTATGTTATTCTATCACGAGACCTACGTTAACTTTAATAATGTAATTTTTATGTTCCTACATCTATTGTAAAATAAGGAGCGACATAAAATACTGTCCGAAGTTTGACGGACGCTCTTCGGGACTTCTTTTTTCTCAAATAGTATTTCATGATCCTGTCTATGAGAGTGCTTTAATCCTGATTATGGTCAAATTACTTGACAATGAAACCGATGATGTAAAGTCAATAAAAGCGTCTGACACTCAATTAATGACCTATACGTATATGAATAATGGCTATTAAATATGGCTATCGGATTGTATTTAGCTTTTATTCGAATTAGGGTACAAAATAAAGATTACCTAATGTTATTTCCATTATCAGTTAATTGTAAGCTATAAATGTCGTAAACCTGTGGAAAGTCAGACAGAAAGTTAATTACATATACAAAGAGTGATATGAAATAAGAAAATTGTCGTAAAATGGTCTGGCTAGGTTCGTCTGCCACGGATTTATTACGGATTTATTAAATAAAGTGCCAGAAAATATCGACTAAGTGGCAGCCTAATCTAAAACTTATGTATGATTAAAGAGTATTTTTTGTCACTAAACAGTATTTTAAAACAGCCTATATATATATATATATATTCACCGATTTTTATAAAAAAAAAAATTCTGTTTTGTATCAGATCTTCTCTAATTATTATGCTGTTCTCGTCAATTTTTGGTCATTGAATATCAAAATGTTAACCAACATATGCATAAAGTGTTCTCGATACTTCATTGGTTAAAATAAAATTATGACGTCAAATATGTCTTCCGTCTTTTGACTTAAACAATTGCGACGCCATGAAAAAGGCGATTATTCCTGATGACGTCACGTTAAAAAAACATTTATTTCAGATCGTCAGAAAAGGGGGGTCATTTTGTCCGAAATCTCCTTGAAATCATTAGAAACATAAAATCCACAGCCGTATCTCGTGGGAAATGACATTTCTACCTTAGAGATAGTTAAATTTTCAAATTTTTCAAAACACGGCAAGCCTCGCGTTTAAAAAAATTGAACATTTAACTATCTCTAGTGTAGAAATGTTGTTTCTCACTCGATGCAGTTGTGGATTAAAAAAAATCATACCAGAGACATTGGAAAGAAACGTTTTCCAGTTTTATATGATGGAGAAGTGTTTTTGTCTCAGCGCCGTGTAAAGTCATTCAAATCGTTTTGTAACCTGATTTTGGTCCTAAATTTTGATTACAGTCACAGAAACTGGTACTTTGAAATAGCTTACATTTTTTACATATTGATTTCTTTTTGTACGACTAATCTGTAACTTATGTTGTTGGTCATTAATGTTTCTACCAACCTTTGCGATTTATGATTTTCTTAAGGGCTTGCTTAATTACTGAATGAGACCTACTCTTTGTATTAGTTTATCATGATGAAATTATTTTGTTTATCAAATATTATTTTTCGGTGATACTTAATAAGCATACAATTTTCTTTTCTGAATTTAACTTTCAATCAACACATGTAGTTTTGAATTTCTTTTAGGCAAAATTAGTAAATCCTGTCAATGAACCTAGTCTAAATTTTTACGGGATGCGAATACATAGTAAGGACCGCTTAAGGTGTTACTTTACTTAATAACAAATTAGATTGCACTTAAAGAAGTACTTAAATAAACAAAGCTATTCTCGACATCTATCAATGCATTCCGCTCCAACCGGTGCTTATGGCCGCCTTGAACTTTCGCAGAGGTATGATTAAAGCTCATTGTCGAATGCTTCATGGCAAATTCAACAGACATTTACTCCATATCCCGTCATTGTTAATTCCCTGTGATAAGTAATGACTGAATTTCCAAAATACTAAGTTAAATGTATTATGTTGTATAAGGAATTATTATGAACAATCTGTATTACTTTCTGGGTTTTGGTTTACACTTATTTTGCACATGATGATCCTTTAGTATCAGTTATATGCGCATATGCAGAAAAAAATCACAGTAACTTCGGTATCTTTTTATTTGTAACCACTAGGTAGATGCCTCTGCTGGTAGACTGTTAGTCCCAAAGAGTATTCACCAGCGCATTAGTCGGTACTTTGATGCTGACCCAAAAGCTGATTCTATTTGAAACTGCAATATCTAAATTTTTGTAAATTTTGTTGAAAACTAAAGAGTATCTCCCTCATGCAAAGCTCTGTCCTTACTTGATTTTGGCTTACATTTAGGTCATATTGGTTATTTGTTCTTGATCAGTCTTGAGGTTATGGTCTTCCAAACGCTTAGATTTTATCTGCACTAAAAAGACATGAGTTGTCGAAATGCGCATTTGCAGAAAAAAAATCACAATATCTTCGGTATTTAGTTGTTTATATATAACTTAAATTTGGCTTTCTTGTTTTGTAAAAAATTAAAATATTTCTCAGGACATCTGTATATTTATTGCCCATATCTCCCTCCCCAGGTTTTCTTACAACTAACTCGATCAATGTCCTGTGATCGTTTATATGTTGTAATATCTGTTGGTCCCTTTGTCGGGCAAAGGATGATAGTGATAACCTTGTCCTATATATTTGCTTGTTGACGACCCCGCATCCATGACAAGAAGTAATACATGGGTGTGGGCTTATTCAACATTTTGCAGTTGAATTCCGCTCAAACCGTCGCTAGGGGCCGTCTTGAAATTATTACTATAAGTTGGAGTGTTTGCTCTTTGTTGACGACCTCATTGTGACTTCAAGATGAAGAACAACAGTGAGAGGGTTGTTCCATTTGCTTTATTTACCGTGTATTTATATTTATACCGAAAGTACCGAAGTGAGTTTTATTGACAAAAACTGACCAAAGAAACACATGCTGCAAGTGGGGAAAGGGGCGTAAAATTACCATATTTTGCCCTACGGTTCCATTTTTACTTACTTGACCATTTTTATAGATAAAAGAAGGGAAACGGGGAATGTGTCAAAGAGACAACGACCAATAGGGGAGTAATAACAACTCAAAGCCACCATAAGATCTTCAATGAACGGTGAGAAAACCCCACATCAAACGGTAGGTTGGAGTCGGCCCCTGAATAAAGTTAAGAGTAATCAAGTTCAGCGAAATAAACATCATCCTAGACTCCTATAGACATAAAGTAAACTAACTAGAAAAAAGACAAGACACACAAAGGCTTAATATATTTCCTGACTTAGGACAGGCGCACACCTGCTGCGGCGGGGTTAAACTAGTTTTATTTGGCCCAAACCTTCCACCTAGCCAATTTGATAAATAAACAACAGTAAAATTCAGTTACCAACAGAACTGAGTCAATTGTGAAAAATTAAACAGAAAGAACTAAATTTACGGACATAAACATGAAATCACAAAAGACTACTTGATGACAGCGATGACAGCGATTGTAAGAACACTTCGCCAGTTAACTTTAAGTTTGTTGACGATCCCGCATCCATGGATCATTAGGATAAAAAAGCATGGATGTAGCGTTGCTCGACAATTAGCAATGAATTCCACTCAAACCGGTGCTAGGGGCCTCATGGCGACTTCAAGATGAAGAACAACAATGAAAGCGTTGTTCCATTGCTTATTTACTATGTATTGGTAGAGACTTTGTCTCATTTGCATTTACTCCATATCCCTTCATTGATTATACTAGCAATTAACTGACATGCCAGCTCCAGACCCATTACCAAATAACAAATAAAATTATGTACCCTCAGTATACAGCTTCCACCAAGCTTATATGACTGCTTTCACTGTACGAAACAATATAATGATAGTATATTTCCCCACTTAGCTATAAAGTATCACAGAGATAATCAGATGTTTGTAAAACCGTCATTCAAGCTTTATTTTCCAACGGCAGTAGAATACCGAAGGAACAATGTAATATGTCATTCCCTGAGTTGTGCATTAAACGGTTGTGTGCTTAGCTGATAAGCTTAGAAATAAAAGTGATTTGTGATTGATGTAATTAGTTATTTATCCCTTCTAAGTAATCGTAAATCCATTACCGGGAATCTATTACAGATAACGTACACATTTTGGCTACATATATATGACTAAGAGTTTTTAGCTAGGATTACGATCAAACAAAATGCCAAGTGAGCATTGTATTTTTTTGTAATGTAGAAATTCATTTTTGATTACTTCCCTTTGTTCGATCACAGATTGAAAATAATTCTTCATTCCGATATCAAATGCAAACATTACTCCATACAACCCGATGCCACAAGACAAAAAATATTGACATTTTCTGCTTCCGCATTGCGGGAAACCATATCAGTGAATGTTATATCAGTCCTGGCTCTGTTTTTCAATTCATTATTATCACAGATAATGGAACATATAAATCAATAGCATTTGTATTATGTAAAGTTTATATAAGTTTACGAAAGAAAAGAAAGCAAAATTCTAATTTACAACTAGTGTTATCTGTTACATGTACACTTTTAGGGTCTTTACAGGTGACATCAGTATTTAAATTTCGACAAGTAGTTTGCTCAATTCCTGCATTAAAACTACTTACAGAGAAATTGCATTGATCATGACTCTCTCCATGCCCAATCTCAGTTTTATCATATATTAAACGATGTGACAGCCCAGAAGGACAACCGACCATCTAAAATTAAAAACTTGCCAAAACAGAGGCATGACAGGTTGAAGCAGCAATATAAACAGAGAGGACAAAAGAAAGGTGCAACGAAACGAACACAAGAAAAAAGTTAAAGCTAAAAAGGACCCCCTCTCCTCACCAAAAAACTTATTGAATAAAAAAAATGGATATTTATCATCAGAAAAAACACTAATTTGGTACATGTACTTTCCACTTAAACAAAGGCGTGGGACACGCTGAATTTTTGGCACATAATATTTAGTTAAGCAAAGACCTGTTGTACATAATGCCAAATAAGCTATTCAATATTTTAATAACCATTTTTAGGTTATTTTTGTAAATGGAGTTTTGCTTAATAATGCAAAAATATGTATGGTTTAGACCTTTCTTGGAATGAGGGAGTACATGTATATCCCTTGTCACACATGTAAAAGATAAACAGTGTAACCATTAATAGCTATTTGTCAGTACTCCATTTGTTGCATTATGAATGTATTCAATCATGTCACTTATATCACTGAGATCTGCGTGAAATTGTTATATTACACGTGTTTGGAATGAAATATTGCGGTTTTAACGGATGCAAAAAGGTAAACTAACAGCGGAAATTCCATTACCGGAGCGGAAGTAACATTTGATAAATTGATGCCAATTAAGTATGAATGTCTTTTGTATTTCACATAAATACTTGGCGTTTGCACATTTTAATTGTAGTATATTATGTAATTTGCTACAGCTTTCAGTGCAGTCATTAGTTAACCGACATTTAAGGTAACACTGATAATATTTATATTTATATAATAGTTATATAATATTTATATTTTCTAGGAAGAAAAAATTAACTTTCTATTGATATGCTAATTATCGCGAATGTGGTACCAGTAACCTTACAGTTGTTTTTTATTTAACATATTGTAATTGTTATACCACGGCACAAAAACTGATAGAAGTATCTTATCGAAAGTAAAAGGAAACAGGAATATTGTTTACACAAATTTGAATAAATGCCCCATTATACGGAATTCTTTCTGCATGAATAAAATCTCGAAAAGGAAAGAATAGGGAAAAAATTAAATTTGGAAAGTTGGGTAAAAGGGTTTTCACTGCGAATCTGCCGGCTAGCTCGAGGAGCTTAGTCTGCAGGTAAAAACAATGTCGCACTACGGAAGAAAAATTAAACTCAAAAACTTCTCACGGAGTGTGAATAAAGAACCATCTTGTATTCCCTAGACATTGACAGTTTAATTGTAAAATATTCATTGGAACCCCAAACCAAATAACCGGTTATTGTAGAATATTCTCTCGATACCCAAATTACGTGGAGAATGTCAGCTAAGTTTTATAGATTTGTACCATCATATGACATTTCAACAACACTTCCGTAATTACGGGGAGCAAAATATCCTTAGTAGTATGCTGGTTTACGAGTATGGCCATATTTTGATATCAGATGCACTTATCTTCTATAAAACTTCTTAAACATTCTCAACAATTTATGATCTGTAACCCTGTTGTAAAAGTTTATTTTTAAAAAACTATGACAGTTTCATGTAGTTTACTTTCATTCAATTATTCAAGAGTGGACAAAGAGGGAGAATCGTAACGGTCAAGATACATGTGTATATACATCACGTAGAATGGTTCTAGAGGAACGTCGCCCTCAAGAAACGTAATAGTATAATGAAAATTAGTCCTTAAGTTTTTATTTTATCAAAAACAATGATAATAATAATATATAGAAAAGATAGTTTTTGGAATTCTTAGCTTTATAGAGTTTGCGATCTTGTTGCTAATTGATGTCGACATGAACTAGAAATTGGGCATTGTCAATTGAAAGGATGTTTTTAATATACCTGCTATTGTCAATGAAAATAGAAATAAGTTCATCATTGTTTTGCATGGTTCCGTTTCCATTTGTAATTTCCTTAAAGTTCTGTCAGTAACAGAACAGAAAAAGATCTGCAATAAGAGTTGAACACTTTGTACCATCGGAATACCAATGAATAGTTTATACTAAACAATGCTCCCAAAACGACCATAAATGTTGTACAGCAAAGGACTGACTGCATATCATTACAAATTAAAGAACAATGATTGTTGCTAGTAATATTAGAGAAGACTTAAAGTCACAACAGATGAACTGCAAACAACAAAATTTAACATGTCATAAAAAAGATGTCCCAATTAGGATCTAGTCGATTATGTGGAAGGGTTGTTTAGAGTCATAACTGTCGATAGATAAAATTGGTCTTTGTATTCATTTTAACCTATGTATCTTCAGTGCAGATCAAATCAAATTATTTGGAAGACCGTTCCATAAATCAATTCTTTTGTTAAATCTGAAAGAGCACAATTTACCAAGAAAATCTATTCGGAAAACTAAAATCAGCTAAGGACAGCGTTCCTGATAGTAAAAATGTTTATTTTTATGTAGATCCTAAATGTCTTATTATGATAGGCACGATGTTGGCTTTTTAAATTATGAAACATGTTGGTAAAGTGTAAAATGGCTTTTCTGAGTGGGAAGAGCATACCTTCTTTTTTCGAATAGAGCCGTTTGATAAGTTCAATAAGTTCAACTCTTTGTTGATTTGTTGATTTGATTGATCTCATTCATCTTCTAAGGAATCTACGTTGTAAGTAAAGTGCCTGCTTGATTCTTAAATTATCTTTTGTTTGTATACCATTATAAAATAACTAGATGAAAACCAATTACATGTACTTACCACAGACTGGTTGTGTAATAGTCGCTAGTCTGGATTCTTTTTGTCAAATTCATTTAAAATAACCTCTTACGTAGTCTGCAAAATGTCTTCAAAATGATGAGTTAATTTCAAGCTACTAAAAATAGAAATTATAAATTAGTTTCATAGGAAAAATGAAAGGATATGGAGTGAATGTTCATGTGACAAAAACGCACACGATACATAGAAAACTCTAGTTTATCAATTCCTGTCTACATATGATGTCGCCTGAGGGTCTTCAATAAGAGGTGAACAATATTCATCCCCTCGAGCGAAATCGAGAAGGCCACTAGCGTGCAAATAAGGGGTTTTCTTGACAAAAAGTATATCAAGGTCATTCCCTTGCTCCCCATCCGCCATTGAGTGCCAACTTGGGCGATGCGCAGGGTTATCCAGCTGAAAGCACCAGAGTTACAAGAAGAGAATAAAAAATGTTGAGCAACATGAGGAAAAAGTAAAACCGGGCAATGTTTAAGTCTACTTTTATTTTGTAATTGTTTGTAGAACAGATAAAAGATATTTCTTAAGGCATACTAAATATTCCAGGACTACATGTACAACTTGTCAAAATAATCTGTGTTGCTCGTCTTTTCCAACCACTGCCTGTATCACACGGTAACTAGCTATTATCCATGATGAAAATTCATTTATTACGGACTATTTAAGGAATACAAAAGCATAAATATTTTATATATTTTAATTGCATAAATTTTGTCACGGTAATGATATTCAATTATGATAAATTCTATTAAATTTTTTAACACCACCCTGTGAACAGCGGCGATATTAACTGCAAATTAGTTCATCATGTCACCCAGTGAATAGCGGTGACATTAAATGTCATAAAACAAGAATCCATTCCAATTTCGATCAGTGGTGAGAGCATCCTGAGAACAGCGGCGCATTTAACTTATATTTTGTAATAGTTGCCAAATTGTTACTGAAAACTGTAAATTCAAGAACCACAATATATACGTAATTTGTGCGCGTAAGGCTACCTGTGCCAAATGGACACTGAACAGTTCAACGTTCAGTGTACACCGCCATGGATAAAACCCGGAATATCGAATGCTTCTAAAATAAGTTCATCACTGTTTTGTATGGTTCCGTTTCCATTTTGTAATTTTTCTTAAAGTTCTGTTAGTAACACAACAGAAAAAGATCTGCAATAAGAATTGAACAATTTTTACCATAGGAATACGAATGATTAGTTACCAAACAATGTTCCCAAAACGATCATAAATGTTATACAGCAAAGGACTGACTGCATATCATTACATGTCCAAGAACAATGATTGTTGCTATTAATATTAAAGAACACTTAAGGTGACAACAAATGAACTGCAGTCAACAAAATTTAAAATGTCATAAAAAAGATGTCCCAATTAGGAATTTAGTCGAATAAATGTGGAAGGGTTGTTTAAGGTCATAACTGTCAATAAGTAAAACTAGTTTTTGTATTCATTTTAATTTATCTAAAACCTAAATATAATTTTTTACACTCCAAAAGTAAATGAGGTGTAATAACAAAATTAACGAACAGAGTGTCAAGAACCGAGTTTTGATAAGTTTTGTCGCAGTATTTTATTACTTATTCCTTGATACTTGATGTATTTACAGAGGTTCACCTTGCTATTGCTTTGTTTTGTTTTGTGTCGTTCTTGTTCATTTTGTTTATTTATTATTTTTTTTGTCTTTGTCATACTGTTTCAGTTCGTTTTTGAAATGAATCGCCGTGTTGTTTTGGATTTTTTGACTTTGGAATTTCCATATCTTCAGTTTTCCTTCGGTATCTGTTTGCCGATGAACAAGTAAGTGCACTAGTTAAATAACAAACGAAGTTTCTATAAATTTGTTTCTGCATATGCCCATTTCAAAAACTTATGCATTTTCAATGCAGACCAAATCAAAATATTTGGAAGACCATGACTCAAAATTTTTGTTCTATTTGAAAGAGCACAATTAACCAAGAAACTAAAATCAGCTAAAGACAGCGTTTCTGATAGTAAAAATGCTTATTTTTAAGACATTGGTAGGTTCTGAATGTCTGGTTTTTGTACGCAAAATGTTGGCTTTTTTTTTTATCTTTTTCAGATTTCGTTTGTAAAGTGTAAAATGGTTTTTATACCCCGCCACACGAAGTTATACGATATTATGTGATACCCTCAGTCGTGTTACCGTCCGTCCGTCCGTCCCCCGAAGATTTCCGACTGAAAACTTGTGAACGAAATAATTCAATGTCTTCAAACTTGGTATGTAAGTTGTTTACCACAAAACTCAGGTCAAGTTCGGTTTTGGGTTCAGAGGTCCAAGAGGTTCTGGAGTTATGCGCTTGAAACTTTTAAATTTTACGAATTTTAGGGTTTCCGACTGATAACTTGTGAACGAAATAAAACAAGGTCTTCAAACTTGCTATGTTATTTGTTTCCCACAAAATAAGGTCAAATTCAATTTTTGGTTCAGAGGTCGAAGGGGTTCTGGAGTTATGCCCCTTTAAACTTTGAAAGTTTGCAAATTTTTGGTTTTGTACTCATAATTTGTGAACGAAATAACATGCTGTCTTCAAACTTAGTATGTAAATTGTTTACCACAAAACACAGGCCAAGTATAATTTTGGGTTCAGCGGTACACAAAGTTCTGGAGTTATGCCCCTTTTAACTTAGAAATTTTGTAAAATTGTGGCGGGGTATCATGTAATGCACCATTACTATTTTTCTGAGTTGAAATAACATATACTTGTTTTGAATAAAGCCGTTTTTACACGTTTCATTATTTGATAAGTTCAATAAGTTCAACTCTTTGTTGATTTGATGGATCTCGACCATCTTCTAAAGAGTCTACATTGTAAGTATAGAGTCTGCTTAATTCTTCAATTATCTTTTGTTAGTATACTATTATTAAATAACTAAATAAAAACCAATTACTTATCCCAGTCTGGTTGTGTAATAGACGCTAGTCTGGATCCTCATTGTCATTATTATTTAAGATATCTATATGCATCAACCTCGAGCGTTGTCTGCAAAATTTCTGTTAAGTGAAGATTTAATTTTTAACTTAAATATAAATTATAAATTAGTTTAAGGCTACTTTTATTTCATGACTGTTTGTAGGGAAGATAAGTGGTAGATAAAGCATTTTTCTATCTCCCAAGCCATGCCGAGGGTAGATAAGGGAGTTCTCTATCTTATCTATATTCCAGTACTACATGTACATCTTGTATTGCTCTTAAAAAGCTGTAATTATTCTTTTCCATTCAGTGTTTTTATCACACAATAACTATCCATTATCTGTGATAAAATTCATTTATAAGACTGGAATTTCTAATAGAGTAAACCCTTAAGTTAATGTCGTAAAAAGATAATAAAGTATGAAAAATTTTATGAAAAATAACGTTCTGTATGATGGCAATTTTTAGAGATTTGCACAATTTTAGATAAAAGATTTAACTGAAAAATAAAGTATAATTTTATTTTGTTAATATTGATTTGAGTTAAACGTATTTTATTTGCCCGAACACATAAAGAAAAACGAATAAGACCCAAACTTAGATCGTCTTCTTCTCAAATTCAACATAATATAGTAGTATGCATGCATGAGAGTTCACTAATAGAGTAAAAGAAGTTTTTTTAGTAATAACAAGAGGGTAAGAAAAGAGAGAAAAAATAGAGTAAACACACAGAATTTGGAAACAATCCCGACTTATAATCATACTACAAGAAATCGTTGGAATTTTTTCATATATTACTTAAATATTTCTTCATTTTCGTAGTTTGAAAGAGTTGCACTATCCCTTATTTTAAAGAGCTTTTTTTTATTTGTTAAGTTCAATGCAAACAGGCAACAGGCTAATTCATTTACTAAGACATTATGTTGATCTAAATATAGGGGACATTCAAAATGTTTGCAGTCTTCACGTGGTGCCCCACAAGACATGTTGGATACATAAATACAAGATATCACATATATTGTATGAAGGTCATTATGAAGAAATGTTGCTGAACATCCAAACTGTCCTAAAATGATGTTAAGCTTTCGTGGTCCAAGGTAAAAGTGGTGTGGGATCAAGCAAAAATCAACTTTAAATCTCTTGACTTACGAATGGGTCAACACTTAAACGAAATTATTCAATATAATTCGCTCCATTTAATTAATGAAAATGTAACATGGTATATATCTGAGTACAAAAAAAACAAAAAAAACCGCCAAATATAAACTATTCAATTAACATTTTACCTGCTCTGCTTCAGAAATTTCATTTACATCAAAATTTGACAACTACAGGTTACTATAAAATCATTACAGGTTATTTATTAGTAGCTGTTAAACATTGGCAGTAGTATACCGAAGAAACAAAGGAGGGAAATCCACAAAAATCGAAGTTCAAAGACATGGCCAAAACGAGAACACAGAAAACAATGGCGCCAGACACAAAACAATGACGTTAGACAGACACAAAGCACAGAAATAGAAATCACAACATTCAAAACAAAGGCACTCACAGTGTGAACTCCAGTGAAACTGAGAGTGGCATCAGGTGCACCGGAAGGGTCAACAGGAATTTAGCACAAAATCATTTTAGTATAATTAACTAAGATAAAGTCCGATTTTTTTTTTCAAAAGTTTTAACAGAAAACTACTTATACATTTGAATAAGAAAGTTTGTAAGTGATGCTTTACATCCTTCCATTCTTTTTTTTATAAATATTTTGCAAATCTTGATTTTGACAAAATATATGAGATGAAAATTTAAACAAAATTTGTGGTTTTGCACCTACTCTTTGTCGTTTGTCCCTTTAATTTTGGCGCTTGACAATTCTGCGTGGTGATCTCGTTTTTATCCCCATTTGCAGAACATTGCATTGAAGAGTAGCATATCGATATACAAAGCCTAGATACAATTTCAAGAAATCATCTTAAGGTAGATCGACACTAATACACGGCGCATTCGATTGATACATATTCGAAACACAAGTCAGGTGCGGAGTTGGCTAAATTATTCAGCCACAACATTCCTGTATTGGCCTTTTCTATGTGACGTCATAATATATTGATGTAACCTTTCCCGCGAATTAGCTCCCTTTTCTCGTAAATATTGCCTATTTCATAAACCATAGATTTTTTTCAGCTCAACATATAGCTTAAGTGTATATATAAAAAAAATAATAAATAAATAAATAATTAAAACAATATTTTTGAAAATCTATCTGATATTTATTTCATGTGAAAGCAAAACAATAAGCATGTTCTCATAGTTCCCTAGATATTCTTTGTTAATATTGCTGAAAAATACTGAATTTGGCGTGATTTTCAAAGCCTGATAACAGGAAAACATGATCGGTGACATATCATCATTTTTATTTTAATTTTTGAACAAATGGGCTAAAACTACAAAATATCGAAAAATAATGAAAAAAAATCTGTCTAAAATTTTTATTAGAGTTGATCTACCGTAACATGTTCATACAAGCTGTAAGGCTGGGTGTCCTTCTACGCATGCACACCCCATCGTATGGGAAAAGATATTTTCTTAGCAAAACTGTGGGAGCTTTATATCAAGACGACCACTAGCACCGGTTTGAGTGGAATTCTTGCTAATTGTCGAATAACGCTACATCCATGTTTTTTTTCTGGTCATGGATACGGGATTATCAATAAACATTACTTAAACGGCAAAGAGAGTATCAAATTGATCTACCGAGATATTATTATAATGGATACTACTAACATTTTTTTTTAAAATTAAAGCATATCTTGTAAAGGGGTTATTTTCGCTACGTTCAAACGAATCATACTGGATTTGGCCTCCTGTTTTGATTTTTTGGTAATGAGTGTTTCTTTTTTTCTAAATTTTGTATTATGACTGTCTATATTATTTGATTTTAAAGCTGCTGATTAGAGGTTACTCCTTGAAACACGTGTACAGTGCAACAACATGTACTGTTCCTTATGTTACTTTGGTATTTTTGTACTTTATTACTTGAGTAAAATGTTCACATGATCATGAAAATCAATGAACGGATGTGAATGAACGGGTAGTAAAATTTACATTCAATTATGTCAATGCGAACTTCTCGATGCTTTCCAATTAAATAAACTGCAGTTTAATTTAATAGAGCCACTTAGTATGTAATTATTTTAATTACGATTAACGAAATTCAACCTTATTATCCTACAGTAATTGGATTCCACAGAAATTAGAAACCTAATTACATTCCGTAGCACGATTTAATGTAGTATGCCTCTACAATTAGTTGACAGAAAACTGGGTAATGAATTGCGGAAACAATTCTCTTTCTGGATAAACAAAAATACAGCGATGTTACTACTGATATCACGCATGACATTTAAAACGGGTCTATTTAACTTAAATTACTCACTGATGATTACAGCTTAGGTAAGTTGATATCGCAAATTGAATCTTGACGTTTGGTCTTAAAAATGCTGCTGTTTTTGTCTAATTTCACAAATATTTCTTTGTTTAAAACATTGCTGTACAATTCGGACAACACATTACATCACTATCAGACTAAATTGTGAAGCAAGATTCGCCAACTCTTAAATAGTATGTGCATGGACCTAAAGAGTTGCTGCAATGAGAACATTCTTTGAACATTCTGTAGGGAATCACAAATTGATTGCCATATCATATAGTTTACAATATAATACCAATGAACAAACACATTTTATTATTCTGTTCATAAAATCATGAAAGATTAAAGGGTATATGCAACTGAACTGGAAGATTATATTTTCAATACAACTAAGTATGCAAAAGATAACTTAATACCGAACTTACTGTGAATTTTGTTTCTGTATATGCGCATTTCGACAACTTATGTCTCTTCAGTGCAGATAAAATGTAAACATTTGGAAGACCATAAAGTAAAAGATGTTCAAAAACTGATAGAGAACAAATAACCAATATGATCTGAATGGAAAGCCAAAATCAGCTTAGGACAGAGCTAAAGAATCATTAATAGCCATATAAATACATTCTATCATTTAACAGTCATGCCTTTTCGGTGCCAAACTGGTTGAATGGTGACATCTTTTAAAATGTAATTAGCAGGTGCATGTTGGCAACGAGAGTATAGTTAGCGCTAAAATTATTTGACTTTGAAGTCGATAATAATATAAAGCAACTTCATCAAAAAGACGAATTCTGATAATCACAAACAGGGACTTCAACATGATGAATCGTGTCTGATGAATGTTGTGTTCGACGAATTTTGGTGCTATACGATCGGGATCTGAATTAACTATGAGTTTAATGTAAGCAGTATTTCAGTAGTACAATAACGAGCACAAATTAATTAATTGAAACTTTTAAAGAAGAAAGAAACGTTGTTTAATAGGACAGCCGGGACAAATATTTCTTAATGCCAATGGAAAGGGGAATACAATGTGTATGAGCAAGAAAGTTCGTCTTCTAAACAACCCCAGTGAGATAGGTAAAAGGTTACATTCGTTTTACTTAATAAAATAGGTAAAATTTATTAAATTTGTTCAGATAAACATGGCATACTTTTTAGTTGCTTGAAAATTGTTAAATCCATGGGCCACTTCAATTGACACGTTTTAAGAAATAACTCTAAGACAATTTTACTGAAAGAGTCATGTTTAACAACAGCTTTAATTGAGTTTTGATGCTCATTTTTCAAATCGGTAAAACCAGCAAAGGAGAAAGATTTGGAGAGTAGTCCTCTGGAACACCAAAACTGAATTGACTTTATCTTGTGTTGCCTTTAAGCCGATCGCTAATGTTTCAAATAATGCTGGCAATTATTATTAAATCTAAAGTGCTTGTCCCAATTGCAATTGTTTCACTATATCTTGAATGCTTAAAAACCGGGGCCTGCAAACATCGCGATACCCACAGTAGATTTAGGACCCATAATATTGGTAAAACTATATTTTTTTCTTCGAAGTTTAAAGTGTTTTTGTTAACACCGGTACACCAGGGAGAGCAAGAATAATGAGAATGATATTGGACGAGAGGCATTAACAAGTTTTGTTTTTTTTTTCAAGTATTTCACCTTTCACTTTATCGATTATATAATTCAGTTTTCTCCTGATAAATCTTGATACAATGTAGATATCTATTCCAAGATAATTTATATTAGGTTAAGATTTATTGACGTACTCGTTGTATTTTATTTCAAAGTGTGTAACCTTTTTATGTTTAATTAAAGGATAAAGTATAACTCATTCAATTTGTCCAAATTGCATAGAAGTGGGAAAAAGAGAGAGGAAATGGGGTAAATGTCAAGGAGAAAACATCCCATTATCAGGTTAAAACGACCCAAAACAAAGCATTTAAGGATTTTCGACGATCAACTACTACACAATTCAAGCTCTTTCCCTTCGAGGAGTTTGCAGTCCCAATGTTTCCGAACAGACATATCATTTATACATAGTTCACATAGCAAACGAAAAGCAAAGCGTCCAGAATGTTTCCTTTGGAAACCCATCAAGTAATATTGATCAGTTCTGAGTCAACTTCATTTAAATTTACAAGTTAATTAGGATTCAAACCATTTTAGTATCATTAATTGTATTAACATAAGTTTTCTACGCAAAATATCAATATTGGTTAATAGTGTCAAATTAAATATTTAAAAAGTATAGGAAGAAGTCGGCTAGTGGTATTGAGTTACCACGCTTTGCCACAATCTGCAGATTATGAATTTCGTGTAGACGAATTCAGTCAATAGTCAATGTTTCACTCGGTTAGCACAATTTACATTATATCCAATAGTTAGTCGTCCAACGTCATCACAAGAACTACACCTTTCCTCAAAAGGTTCTTATATAAAGTTAGCTTAAATGAGTTACAGTCGATGTTACCCTATTCACGTACCTTTTCCTTCTCATGGTGGGGTTATTGTCAACATTTTCATCTAATTGAAACATTTGGCAATAGATCTTTCTCTTTGCTAATAAAGTTTGTTTTTCCTATACCGGATTTGACTAAAGGAGTTGACATTTTCAACAACGCGGGTTGTCTTATAAGAAGCAAGAAATGCTCACTCTACCCGTGCAACAAATCTTATTTATAGTTTTTATTGGGTCCGTGTTGTTTATTTTTGTATATGTGTGTATCTACATTTACATTTATGTGCCATACTCATGTTATGTATTTGTTTCTTTGTTTTTCCAATGTTGCAATTGTCCATGGATTGTTCGTTTTAGATCTATTTAGATCCTATTGGTAATTTGTTGTCTATCAAGTTTTACACATATTTTAGTTATGGATTTCCGAATGTTTTGATTTAATCTGCACTGAAGAGATATATGTTGTCGAAATTTGCATATGAAGAAACAACAGTACCTTCGGTATTTTGTTATTTAGACTGACGGTCCGGTTCCTTTTTACTTAATAATGTAATATCTAAGATTTGTACTATTTAAAGTATTATCAAGCCTGAAAAATCCTCTACATGGAATAATATGAATAAGGAAATGAATCTATTTTTTTAGATTTTTTTGGTTCGTTATTGCAACATTGTTTGTAAACATATTGCAAAATTCCTATCCATTTTGCTAACTGCAATACCTCTAAATGGGTTTATTTTCCTTTCCTCTTATGTACCGAATTTTATCATAAATAACAAAATGGAACCGTACAAAACAGTTTTCAAGTTATTTTGATTTTCAATGATAAAAGCAAGTGTTATGACTATTTCCTTACTTTAAACAATCCCCAGTTTTCGGTTTATATACAAATTATTTATCCACAAGGCGTGATACTTAATAAGCAAACAGTGATTCTACAGTTTGCCCTTTTCTGGATCTAACTACATGTATCATCATTGAATCTTGTAAAATAAAACTAAAATTTATGCTACATGAGTGATTTTTCCTTTTATCATCACCAAATACGCATTTCTTGTCGAGGACTTTTCTGTAGCTTCATCCTAGAGGATGTTCACTCGCGTTTTAAGTCCATGACTTCAGGTAGTATAGATTATTACATGTCTATTCCGATATCTGCCCTGATATCAGTACCGACGCGGTATCGGGGGGCAAATATCGGTTGAGGGCTGATATCAGGGCAGATACCGGAATAGACATGTCATAATCTTTTTTAATCACATATTTGACGGGGAAATGTTGTAAGCTAAAAGAAATATTTATTTTGCTTTTAGAATGGACAAAATTTAGGCCAATTAATATTGACCCCCCCCCCCCCCCCANTCAATTTTTTTTTTATTGTTGCAATACGTATTTGTATCTGTTGAGAGATGCTTACATAGAACGGATCAAGAAGTGTTTAAAAACTGCATCTTTCGAATCTGAAAAATGAAAAAAATCTTGCTAGGAATAAAACTGCAGTGTCAATCTTGACTTGATGACGTCTTACGGAGTTCACCTACGGTCTGGAGCCACTGTTTGAAAACTTCAGCATCAAAAAGGTTTTCCTTTGGTGTTTCATTTTTTAGGCACCAACACATTCCGACTTTTCTTTTTCAAAACACTTCTAAACCGAGAACAAGCTTCTTCTTCTTCCTCTATTTTTGTTTACGTTGCTAGATGACGTCATCAAAACAGGGCAGATAACAGTTATCTGCCCCGGGCACGGATATCGATCAGACTTTTTCCGGTTATTACATATGCAAAATGGTACAATTTGCGTATAAATATGTGATAAACCTTGTTATCACATCAAGACTTTTGCAAAGAAAATTTTATATCGAAATACAATGTATGTCGTCACTCGCTTATTTTTAGGGCATTTCCACGCAAATGTTAAAATATGACAGAAAATGATTTTAATAAAATGGGACATGGCCTGTTCACACTATAAAGGTTAATACGGATTAACTCAGGTAAAAACGGCTTAATCCACTTTACAATCAAACTGTAAAAGTTAATCCAGATTAACTTAATCCACAATGTTACGCGTATTTCAACTAAAAACTGGTCAATGTGAACGTATTGTTCTGGATTAACTTAATCCGGATAATATTACTCCCGATTAACTTAATCCAGATTAACTCAAGTGAGAACAGGCCTCTAAACTTAACTCTTCCTAAATATTCTTCTAACCTTCCCCTTTACGTCTGTTCTCTTTCATTGATGTTTTACTGGTGCTGTTCTCTAGTAAACTGTAGAAAGATAGAGGTGTATTTAGATATAAGAAAGATTATATCTTTCATATTACTTCCTAATTTATGTTGACAAAAATTTAACAAAAATCGAATGATCGCTCTATAGTCTTACTTGAAAAAAAATGTGTGCTACGTAAAATAAGAACAGTTACTTTTTTCAATTATCTATTAACAATACTCATCGAATGACCAGAAACTATGATTTTTATTAAAATTCCCTAAACTCTTAACAACATATATGATGGATATAAAGAGACACTTTACGTTTTCGTTTTAACCCGTGTTTGGTCAATACAAGCTCTATGACTGATATCTTTAGTTACTGTTTCATATCAGATGTCATAAAATATCCTTTGTGTAATGATCCTGGAAACAGCTTACTTTGAGTATGATATGTATGAAGAACAAATATTGGCGTCAAGTGGTCATCGTTATAATTCTTCGCTACATAACCTATGGGAATTGAGATAACTTAGTGGTCTTTTATAGTAATAACTTCATAAATATAAAGTAATATAATTTCGCTTCCGAGACAATCGAAAATGTAGATCTATTGCTATTTTTCATCAAATAGATCTCGATAATTTCCTTCCGGAAATGAAATGGTTATACTTTGTAATATTTTATCATGATGCAATTATACTTCATCCAAAAAAGTCTCAATCGATATATTCACATTGGATTAAAGGTAATTAATACGAGACTTTCGTGATAGGATGTCTCAAGTAATTGAAGGGTAGAAATGATCGCCTCAAATACCGGTAAGACGGAATGACTGTATTCTTGACCTATCAAAATAAATATATTCTGCTGAAGTGAAAGATTCGGGTGAATCCTGCAATTTGATTTGCTACCTTGACAGGGGATACGAGACCGTATCCCTGTGGTAGCAAAACCACAATCTTTAACCGCTGTTAAAGGAAAAAGCAAAATATTATAGTTATTCGGGCTTCACAGGGGATACTGGTTAATATCCCCTGTCTGTACTCTATATCCCTTTCTCCTGACGGTTCAGGGGATAAAAACAGGGATAGGAAATATGAACCCGTATCCCCTGTGAAGATTCCCGAATGGCATATAACACATAAAAACAAATTTTTTTATGAAATTGAAGTGCATTTACTGTGTATGTATACATGTGTGTATATTGTACTCATAGAAAAAAATATGCTAGGGGATGTCTTGAAGTTACCATAAAGTAAGAGTGTTTGCTCTGTGTTGAAAATGAAAACGTTGTTCCATTTCCTTAATCTTACCATGTATTTATAGGGATTTTGTCTCATGTATATTTACTCCATATTCCTTTATTTGTTTACTTATAATTGTTCCTACATGACAATTCTGTAACTAAATTTTAATTGATGAAAAACAATAAACCTGACGCGCTACAACAGATCGAACATAAATCACCTTTAGCACAACACTGTTCATTAATTAGTGATTCGATTTCAATGTATTGATGTTTGACTTTTTCGTATAGCATCAGAACTTGAATCCGGTTTGAACACGACTTAGAAGTCCCGTATTCTGTTGGTTGTTTTGATATTTTGCGAGATGTAACATGCATATTTTTCACCTTCTTTTCACACTATGACATTGGCGTGCTTTACTGCAAGGAAAGACTGAAACATATAATTAAACTAAGAAAAAGGCATGATTGTGTTCTTGCAAAAATTTAGATAAAGTACAAGTTCCGTTTTGAAAGTCATTTGTATTAGCCCTTTTAGGTTATTCGTTTCCATTTAGCCTTTTGGCATATTTTAATATCGAATGTTTTGATTTGTATTCACCTTACCAAGGACACACATTTTGTCAAAATGGCCATATTCAGAAGTAAAATTTTTTACAATTGTGATGCTGTGTTATGTTTTTGGCTACATGAAGTAGATTATAAATCTAAGTGTGTAGCTTACAGGTAAAGGATTCGGGTTGCTTTATTGCTTCAAAATGTGTAATATGAGAAAATGTTGAAATCATAGTTAACTTGATAAATTTCATGTATTTTGTTTACCTTGCCGTATACAGACACCTTATACGGGAAAAATGCATAAGTGCATAAGAAAACGAATTTCAGAAAATATTTACACATGAATTTTTATGTATTGGCTGATTGCATGCTTCGAATGTGCTTGGCTTTGAAAAATTAACTGTAACCGTAGAGGAGGAATGATATGCTTAATCTTTCTAAGCACATGATGTAACTGTTGATTTTATAACTACTTTCATTTTGAATGTTTAAATGACAATAATTACATTTCATGCATATTCATTTGAATTCCGTCAATTTGATAGGTGAACACTAATCACGTGTCATATCAATGTGAGGTTGACATTCAAGTGAAACACATTTGACCACATATTCACTTAGCAGATTAATTTGTAAAAATAGATTCCCAATGTACATGATGTACTTTCCTATAAATTAATTTTGTTTTTTTTTATATTTCGGTTTAAAATGTAATTATAAGAATTTAATGCATTATTTTGAAGTTTCATAGGGATTATGAAAGTGTTGACCGGCGCATATTTCCAACACGAAGCGCTCCCGCGCTTCATTAAAGATGTGCTTCGGTCAATACTTTCATACCCAACTTCAAAATAATCCATTCAATTCTAAAATAAATAAGCAATGAAGGGATATGGAGTAAATGCACTTGAGACAAAGTCTCTACAAATATATGGTAAAAAGCAATGGAACAACGCTTTTATTGTTGTTCTTCATCTTGAAGTCACCAAGAGGCCTTTAACATTGAGCTTTGCAAAAAAAAGCCAAAAATAAAATCAACGTATACGAAAACTACAGCTGGTGTTGATGTGTCCTTTTATACTGAATTTTCGGTAACAATTTCAAATAAACTTATGTGGGAACACTGGTTTCAATAAAATAGTTAACCTATAATTTGTAATCTGCTAAATATCTGTTAAAAATCTATGATCGCCCAATCAAGACACAAACAAAACACACTAGCAGTTTGCTACTATAGTTAATAATATAAAACGGAAACAGTATTCATAAAAATATGATTAGATTACAGAATGTAATAATTATTCAGGTTTGCAATTATCGTTGTCCAGAATAAAAAACATTCTACCAAACGATTACTACAATCATGTGAAGCAAAAGAAAAAACATTAAGATATTTATTCATAACAAAACGATACGAATAAACGATAATAGATCAATTCCTTTTTTGTGTTTACTTTACAAACACAAATTAATAATTGAAGCATATCATCAGCAAAGGTATCAGTGCAGAAAAAGTAATATTCACTGATTTACCAATAAGTAGTTTAACCCACAAAAGTTGCCTTGTAGGTCAACATGTATGAAAATTAATTAAAAGCGTATGCACCTTCGAAGAGCATTAATAAGATAACAACAAAGGAAGCAACAGTTCAGGGCTAAAATTCAAGAGAAAGCATATTTTTTTAATGGCATGGATAGTAAAGGTATATGTAATACCAATTTTTAGCTAAAAATACCTAACCTATCGTAATTTTTGTTTGTCTGTTATTTTCTAGTGCAGTTCGCTTGTGAGTTGTGGCATGTGATTGTAGTTTTCGGCCATTGTAGGTGTTAACTGTGACCCTGTTTTTGTAATTTAATACTTTTTGAAAAAGAATATGATGACAAACAAATTTATGAATTATTGATGACTAAATGAATAAACAGAATGCAGACATGATGTATTTTATTATTGTAGTACTAATATTTATTCAATATTTCAACACATCGCAACGAAATTCTTTTTCGGGATTAAGTTTCTTCCCTAAACATTTTGTATTTGCTGCGATAACGATCTTAGGTTACTTAATATCGCCTTTTTGAACTTGAGTATCACATTAATGTATATATAGGGAAAAGTGGTGTGATACTTATCATTATGTACTGCCAACAAACGCTAGTTTTTTTTTTTTTTATGTGAACCTGAAAACATCATGAACATATGAATAAAACACTTAAATATTGACAGTAAATATATCGAAATACATGTATACATTCCAGACAGACAAAAGACAAATACAATTTTTTTTTATTTTGTTATTTTGTATAGAGATTAAAGCTTTACAATTTGTTTTTTTGAGTTCATCCACTGAAAAAAACCGTCCCAGGGCAACTATTTTTTGTTTATAAGATTTCTTTGTGCAGAGGTTAGGAACAGGCTACTTTTCTTTTCAATATACGTATGATTTTTTCAAAAATTCTACTCATCCTTTAGTGCATAATTTTTAGATCTACATATGCATAGATAGCATTTTAAAATGAAAACAATATTCTGTATGAACGCTTGTTTGGTCACAAAAAGCTTATGATAACTGAATTCAATTAAGTTATTACCACGGGTAAGCTAAGAATAAAATTTGGAACAAAAATAAATGTAGCTCATAGACTTCCCTTTTCGATCCAAGTTTCAACATAGCAGATTAAAGATATTTTCATTATATCATTAACTATTGAAGAATTAAAGGTGATTCGGTTTAGCAGACAAAAATTAGGAAACTAAAAATGAATTTGATTTCTGACAATTTGAAACACGATGTTACAGGTTGTGGCATGTGATTGTAATTCCCGGCCATTGTAGGTGTTAACTGTAATGAAAAGATATGGAGTTAATGCACATGCAACAAAAAAGTCTCTATGGTAAAAACAAGCAATGGAACAAGTCTTATTTCACCTTAAGGTCAACATTAGTCCTTCAACAATGAGCATGTTTATATCTAACAGTAAGTCTAGACAGACAGTAACATCTTTTTGAGCAGACTTAATAGACAATTGGCAAACAATGTCACATAAATGTCTTATTTAGATCATGAATACCAGATTGTCATCGAATGTCAAATTTACTGGAGAAGCAGTCTTACATTCACTGCCATCCTTTGCCAGACAAAAGCACTAGTGTCCTAAGCTAATATACAGATACAAAATTTACACAAACTCAAATTCATGGTAAAATCAAGCAATAGAACAACGCTTTTATTGTTGTTCTTCATCTTGAAATCACCATGAGGCCTTCAACAATAAGCTTTGCTCGTACTTCATATGGATGAATAAATAAATTACCAGTAACTGCTTATTTTCGTGCAATTTCACATGCATGCCTTTTAAAGCTAATGGATGCCAGATTGTCATCAAGCATTAAAATTTACTTTCAATCAATGTCATCCATTGCAAAAATACTATTAACGAATAACATCCGATATTGAAGATTTTTTAAATACATATGCAGTTACATGTTTATAAATTAAAACAATGGAAAACGGAAATTTCCCAAAAATCTTAGAAATATAACTACCGTTTGGAATTCCAAGGAAAATATTTGAAATCCATTAAATACATACCATTAGTTATATTTTCTAATTAATAGAAAAAAGAAGGGAAACGGGGAATGTGTCAAAGAGACAACGACCCAAATGGGAGTAATAACAACTCAAAGCCACCATAAGATCTTCAATGAACGGTGAGAAAACCCCACACCCAACGGTAGGTCGGAGTCGGCCCCTTAATAAAGAGTTATCAAGTTCAGCGAAATAAACATCATCCTAGACTCCTATAGACATAAAGTAAACTAACTAGAAAAAAGACAAGACACACAAAGGCTTAATAAATTTCCTGACTTATGACAGCCGCGAACCTGCTACGGCGGGGTTAAACTAGTTTTATCGGGCACAAACATTCCCCCTACAGCCAATGTGATAAATCAAAAAACAATCGTAACAACGTAAAATTCAGTTGGCAACAGGACTGAGTCAATTGCGAAAAACGGAACTGAAAGAACTAAATATACGGACATAAACATGAAATCACAAGAGACTACTAGCAGCAGTTCCAACGAATTTTTTTTTCATGTACTCAACCTACTGATTTTAATTTCTAATTTTCATATACCAATGACTAACAAAATATCATTTTGCCTTTGTTTTCTATACTGCTTGAATTAAATAATAAGAATGTAGTTATTGAGAGTGCAAGGTGCCTTTCCAATTTTATTAAATGGAAATAAAACACAAATTTAAAGACAAAATTTTGCAATTAAAGACATTTCTGCTAGAAGTAGTATTACCTTTTTAGGTCTGCTACAATAATGCTTATTTATTCAGCAGTTCCTAACTCGTTTTCCGTCAGAAATTCATGATTTAGCATTGAAAAATGTACAATCTCGAAGCTAGTTAAATTGGAGCCTTCACAATTTTTACTGCTTCCCATAAATTGAAAGTTACCGGTTATTACATAATACCGTTTAACTTAGGAAATCTAGAAGGAAATAATTATGTAACATTATCAACAGTTTCTTGAGTTTATAAATCAACTTACATACAGTTCTATTAAATTCACAGAGTCTTTCATCCTGTAAATTGTCAAATTTTCAATTACATGTAAATTCATAAACCATGATAGCGTCTGTGTCAATAATTTATTTTGAATTATGCCAATACAGAAATTAGTAACACGAATGTTTCATAATAAAATCTAAATATTCGACACCTACCCTGTTGACGGATCCGGTCCGAAGAAAGTTCGTGTGGGCATGTCCATTTAATTTCTGAAAGTTGTATATTTGCGATTCGAATATCGGTATACTACACTTCCTTGTTGCCCCAAAGACCAAGGCCTAAGTCAAGTAAAATTTGTATATTGAAAACCATTATGGTTTAATATGTTGAGACGTTAAACTTACTTTATATTTTGAATTTGTAATTATTTTTATTGAATTCATACCCTAGTAGGAACACAAGCATATATTTTATGATCTTGTTTGGCCATTTTGACCTATTACGATCTTGACAGGCTTTATACAAATTTGTTAAGATATTTAGTCGTATTTCAAGATAATTGCTGTCAAAGACAATCAAGACATGTTCAGTTCATCAAGATTAAACAAGATAACTGCGTATTACTCAAATTTATTGAACAGGTTGGGCGTGTCTATCCTGGGGTGGGACTTTCCATTGACTTAGCAATGTGAGCACTGTTAAAAGGTCGTCCCGCCCCACCAGATCTATAAAATAGAGTATTGCAAAGGCGATCAAAATGTGTAACGTTTGTCTAGATCAAACAAGATCCAATTAAAACAAACTTAACTTCCTAAACGCAATTAATAAGTGGATCTTATTTGATCTTAAGTTATCTTATTGTACTGATCACCCTTGACATCAATTATCTGGAAGGCAAACTCATAATCTTACCCTGTCTTAACATAATTGTGTTAAGTCTTTCAAGATCGTGATAAGATCAAGCTGGCCAACAACATCATAATATATCTGCTAGTGGAACAACCTTTGACATTTTTTCACTAATTATTTATTCTGAGTGACCACCCAATGACCAAATTTATTATTTCATGATGAACATTCTCTTAAGTCTTCATCATATGTATGATAAATATAAGTTTTGGTATCAACCCCTGTCTAGTCAATAAATAACTAGTCAATATAAGCTTTTATACTGATAGATTCAGTGAATGTCTCATATCATTTGTAATAAAATATTCTCTGTGCAATGATCTGTGGAAAACAGCTTACTTTAAAAATGATATGTATGAAGATCAAATATTGGCGTCAAGTGGTACTTTTTCGCTAAATTGCCTTTTGGGTTTTGAGATAAATAAGTTTTAAACTAATAACTTCATATATATGAACTAAAATTATTTCGCTTCCGAGACAATTGAACAAGTAGATCAATTGCTATTTTTCATTAAACAGATCTCAATTATTTCCTTTCGTAAATGAAATGGGTATTGTTCGTAATATCTTATCCTTCATCCGGAAACATATCCATTGGTACATTCATATTATACTGAAGTTAATTAATTCTTTTGTTTGGTTTAATATTTTGCAATATTTATAAGCACGAATATTTTTCCTATTTCAGTACGTCGGTGCTGACCCGAAAACCGATTGTATTGAAAGGATGAGTGGCAATAAGACCCATATTTGGCCCCAAAAAATCAAGTTGTTTAAAATAGTGTGATATTTATGGGAAATCTTAACTATTACATCTTGCTACAAAGAAAACATATAATAATACGAATTCCTTTCATTTTGACGTTATTGGGACATCACAAGAAGCCGTCTTTTTGAAAGAAAATCAGAAAATCTGCAATTTTGAATGTTCTCAAAGCAAATTTTCTTTAAGTGAACATGGGGCACATGCAATCAACAACTTCAAACTTTCAGATAATGGANTTCCAAATGTTTTGGTTTTGATCTGTGCTGATGAGACATAAGTTGTGGAAATGTGCATATGCAGAAAATTGGAGAACTTCGGTATTTTGTTATTTAACACTATGGTATTGGCGTGGTTTACTACTGAAAATTACAGAAAAAAATCTAATAAAGAGGGCTATTTGTTTTATTAGCAGTAATTTTCATAAAGAACAAGTTTCATCCTGAAAGAAATTTGTGTTTGGTCCTTATTTTTTTTCATGACGCTCTTGATTTTTTTTACTTTAAATGTTTCGATTTTATTATCACTTTAATGAAGTTGCCGAAAAGGTCACCTGCAGAACCGGAGTTTCCTGCGGTATTTTGAGAATATAGGATCAAATTAAATATCAGGGACAACAAGGAAACATCCACAATGGCTGAAAATTATAATTGCATCCCATAATCTGCTAGAGAACTACACAGAAAAAACACAAATAAGACAAAAGACAAACATAAACAACGATAGGAACTCGAGACAGCCGGACTTGGTACCAGCACTATAAACCGGTTTATGGGTACCCAAACCTACCCTTTATCTGTCCCGTTTCCCTATAGTATAATAAACATACGAATAAAACCCGATAAAGGTAGACTACTAACTCCATGACCATAATCTTGAAAGGAGAGAATATGACAATACGTAATTTTGAAAGATGGGTCAAGGGATGCTCGCCAAAGAACTTTATGTAAAGTTTGTGAGTGACCTGTCGAAGTTTTTACATACATTTTGTCCTAAAAACTAGTGTTGAATTATTATACTTCCATAATAGTTCAAAAATACTTTGATCAGAGTAAACGAAGTCTTTATTTTCTGCACTTAATTTTTGCGGAGCGGATTATTGGGCAAACGGAATTATCGATTTTTGGTTTTTGTTTTTCATGACGTTGACCAGCGAAAATAAACGTTACAATTGCATTTGGAGTTAGTACTTTATAAATGAAAGTGTTTAACTCGGAGGCAAAAGTTATTGGTGTTGCTTTATTTAAAAATATACAAAAGGAGAAAATGTTGAAGTCCCCTTTTTAGTATTCTTGATGATTTATAGGTATTGATAACTATGCCTAATATATAACCTAGAAGTGAAAAATTGCATTCAAAGCATACCAAAAAAATCAAATTCAGAAGATAGTGTACACATCAATTCTTATGGAATAAGCTGTTTGCATTTCCGCATGCGCTTGGCACTGAAAAAAATAACTGTTACCAGAAAGTAAGCATGGTATACTCACTCTTCCTAAGCACATGATGTCACTGTAGATTTTATGTCTGCTTTTTCTGAATACTTTGAATGTAAACAACGCAAAGAATAATTAACAACATAAAATAAATTAACGGCTGTTGCATTGTCCTTACACTTAATTTTGAAACACGAGTTTTAATTAAACGATTTGCCAATATTTTGTCGAGTAATCTGCCAAACTTTTCTCTGTTAAAGGGTCCTTTATTTGTAAACCCCAAGCATATTATTAGACAACACACACTATGAGATTGTTACTATATCAAGAAATTAATGTTAGCCAAAAGGAAACTGAAAGTAAAAGAATATAATTTATCTCAAAATGTAATGGTTAATCAGCTATGCAATTACCGTGCCCGGAAAAAAAACTTCTTAAAAGATATTACTACAATCATGGGAAGCAAAGCCGGAAACAAAATTAGAAATGTTTTCATAAAAAAACGTCATAATAAACTGTAATAAAACATTAACCTCCTATCTGATTTTAAAACAATAAGGTCGCTTAACCAGTCCATGCAAACTTGAAGAAGGCTAAAACCTAGTGATGATAGCTAAAGACATGTGACAAATTTACATTTTCCGACAGTCTTAATAACTTCGGAATATATGAAATTGGAGAAATGTATCCCTCGAACCTTCGGTCCACAAGGCTTTTAAACAGTTAATTTTTCCTTGTGTTGCCATATTTAGTTAACATTGAGCATATATCAACTATTCATGATATGTTTTGTCATCTAAATAGATGGAAATAAAAATTAAATATAAACAACATCTAAAAAGATACATGATCTTGACAATCATGCTAGGATGGAGCTTTACATGATAGAGGTACTAATTAGACTCCACCATTTTACACATTATTGACATTTTTAATTACAAAAACCGATTAAAGCTTCTACATGAACACTGAAACACTATATATAGGGCTTATTTACAAAGGACGAAACATTTAGACTATCAACGAAGGAATCCATCATAAAATTCCTCGTTTTACAAATAAGTTGTTAAACAGATATTAAAAACCAAAGCTTATCCACCAAACAACAAAATGAGTAACAGTTCAGCTGTATGGCAATTGCTGTTAAATACGAAGATTAGATGATTGTATTTATTACATAAATAGCAAAGTGTTATATCAATTTTCTGCTAAGAAATACTTGAGAAACCATTGAATAAATCATTGATGATTAATACATCGGCAAAGGAATACCGAAGCAAAAATGATGAAAAGGGGAATTCCAAAAGGAAAAATCCAAATTCACAGCAAATCATATCCAACACAAGTTGAGACAGCATGACAAAGACAAAACAAACAAGCAAAAATGAAAAAGGACGGCACAAAACTAAAACACTAACAGTGTGAACCCCTACAAAAACTGAGGTATCATCAGGTGCCCCGGAAGGGTTAGCAGGATCTGACATGATGAATAGAATGAAAACATTATATTTTATAATTGTGGTACATTTTGTATTTGCTCCATATCTCCAGACATTGCAATAAAATGCTCTTCCAGGATTGTATTCGCTAATGTTTTGTATGTCATCTGACAAAAATCTCAGGTTTCTTTAAACATTTTTTTTAACTTTAATATCACATTGATGGAGATTAGGGCAAAGATTGGAAAGTATAATTAGCCATCTAATATTGGTAAAGAGTATTCGCTTTGTTCGTGTGTAAATAAATAATAACACCAAACACTAGTATTGGTCTGAAGAAAGACTTATGTTGATTGAATTGAATTAAGTAACTATCGCGTAAAAGAAAGAAAAAACTGAATCGTCAATAATCCTAGGACAATGGCAACATCGGATACAGCAAAGAAATATAGCCGCAACATGAGTACGGCACAGAAAAGAAAATGAAGACACACACACATAAGGATTAATTAACGGAATCAACAAAAAACCATGGGTGAAAGTAAGGATTCAAATTGGAAAAAATAAATATGTTTCCTATTTTTGGGGGGGGGATGCTTTGACCGGATCTTTTCTGATGGTCATGTACTCTGTGTTTATAATATGTAAATATTGTACACAAACGAAATTATTTTTATGTCTTGAGTGCAATAGTCGTCCTTTTTCAGTTCGAAACTCTGTGTTTCATCATAGCATATTAAATTATTATGTTTTTATACACCCGTCTTTGATGGGACGTATTATGGTATACCAGTGTCCGTCCGTCCGTCCACACTTCGTACTCTAACTAGTGAACGCTTTGATCATTTGTCATGAAACTTTGCAGGATTGTTGGGTATGACAGAAGAAAGCTTCCTATCGTTTTATTTTGTCGGTGGATTTTTCGTTCCAGAGTTACGGGACTTTGCTTATTTCAAAAAAGCATGAAATTGCAATTTCCGGCCACATGTCATACTCTAACTAGAGAACTCTTCGATCATTTTCCTTGAAACTTTGTAGGATTGTTGGGTATGACAGAAGAAAGCACCCTATGTTTTATTTTGTTGATGGATATTTCATTCCAGAGTTATGGAACTTTGATTATTTCAAAAAAGCATGAAATTGCAAATTCAATCTCTTTTCTTGACATTTGGCTTGCCTCTATTGTCAAGTTTGATCATATGGAGTTGAAGGCCTCATGGTGACTTCAAGATGACGAAATCCAATAAAAGCGTTGTTCCATTGCTTATTATAACCATCTATTTGTAGAGACTTTGTCTCATTTGCATTTACTCCATATCCCTTCATTGTTAAATCTTAATTTCAAGAATCATTTAATCAGTTTCTTTAAAGTGGGGACGGGCGTATCATGCGATCTTGGCGCAGCTGTTTATTACAAATAGTTATTAAAACTAAATAACAAGGAACTCACCTAGAGTATGAACAGAGCTCAATATTGAAGGCCTCCTGGTGACTTTAAAATTACGAATATCGATAAAATCGTGATTCCATTGCCTGGTTTAACTATTTATTTGTAGAAACTTTGTCTCATATGCATTATCTCCATATCCTTTAATTTTTTATTAACAAGAGGCTCTCAAGAGCCTGTATCGCTCACCTGGGTCATGCTGACACAATAAGTCAAAATAATCACAACGTTTAAGGTTCTCATTTTCAAATTTGTTAATTGAGTATTTAAGGGTCTCATTGTGAAGTTTGCTGATGTTATATGATCCAAAATTAAACTATGTTCCCCACTGGCACCTATTTTTGATGGGGCGAAGACCAACTGTCACCTTTCTTGAAGAAGACCATGTACGAATAATTGTGCCTCACTTTGGTTCCGATTGGCATAGTATTTTCGGAGATCTTTAAACGATTTCCCATGGGGTCCAAGAATATACAATGTTCCCCGCTGACTGCCATCTTGAATGCTATGGGGACATGCCACACACATTTTATGAAGGGGACTAAGTAAGGACCATTGTGACTAAGTGTGATTCCAATTGGCCATGTACTTTCAGACGAGAAAATCTATGAATATGTTTCCCTATAGGGTCCAATGTTAAAAACACGTTCCCTCCTGCAACCATCTAGGATAAAATGTGGACTTGCTGAACACATTTTTAAAAGGGGCCACCTAAGGACCATTGTGACTAAGTTTGGTTCCAATTGGCCCAGTATTTTCAGAGGAGAAGATTTTTGCAATATTTTCCAATTTTGGACAAAGTTCCTTGCTGGCGGACATCTTGGATGACGTGCAGACTTGCCGGACAAAATTTTTAAAGGGGACCACCGAAGGACTATTGTGACCAAGTTTGGTTCCAATTGGCGCGGTGGTTTCAGAGAAGATCTTTGAATGTTTTCCTATAGGGTCCAATGTTAAACCGCGTTCCTGCTGACGGCCATCTTTGATATGATACGGACTTACCAGACATTTTTTTAAAAAAGGGGCCACCTAAGGATCATTGTGCCCAAGTTTGGTTTCAATTGGCCCAGCGGTTTCAGAGATGTTTGAATGAAAAGTTTATGATAGACAGACCACTGACACAGTGATGGCAAGGCATAGCCATGCAGGTCAGTTATAAAGTTATACAGGCAATGAAGTTAAGATGCTACTTCAATATTTATCTAGGACAGATGTTTGCAAGGTGGGGAAACAAAAGTTACCAAGGCATAGCCATGCAGGTCAGTTAGAAAATTAAGCAGACATTGAAGGTAAGATGCTACTTCAGTATCTATCTGCGAATGATATTTCCATGGTGGGCAAGCATTGACTGACTGGGACTTACAACATGTATTAATATACAATTATTATTAATTTGTGAAATAAGTATAGTTTATGAAAGTATTTTTGCAAAAAAAATGTAAAAAATTTGTACAAAAAACACTTTTTTGCTCTTGATTATGTAACAAATAATTATTTCTAATAAAGAGATAGCAGCGAATTTCTCTAAAACTTAAAAGAGAAAAGTAAATAAAAGAAGATTTGAAAACAGATTTTAAAGGGAAATAACCCATAACCATATGGCATTGAATTTTTTTTTGTGTGAAAAAGAGTCAATAACTACAACACAGGCAGTTGGATTTTCTTAAAAATTTCAGAGTATGTAGATCTTGATATGCTGAACATTTTTGCAATTTACACTTCACCTCTAACTGTTACAGTTTTTGAAATAAAAAATAAAAAAGGCAAATTTTTAAAATTTTACGGAAAAAGGGCTGTAACTCTGAGACGGGTTTTCCGATTTTCTTCAAAATTGCAGGGTATATAGATCTCATCATTGTGAACAATTTTACCTCAACAGATTTTTGATATCTGCATCGGTTTTTGAGTTATTGGCTAAAAACTGCAATTTACCCCCAGGTCCTATTTTCAGCACCGGCGGCCATGTTTTTCATCGGATCATAATAAAATGAGATCGTTTGTACAGGACATGTCATAGATGGTTACTATAAAGTTTCAAACCAATCCCTCCAGTAGTTTCAGAGGAGAAGATTTTTTAAAGTGAGCTAACGACGGACGGACGGACGAACGACGGACGCCAAGTGATGGCAAAAGCTCACCCTGGCATAGCCAGGTGAGCTAAAAAATGGAGTTTGTCTCTCATGCAATGTAGAGGCTAAAAAAAGGTGTGTAAGAAAGATGTTTTTGCTTTTAATATATTTCAGTTAGGAAGTTCTTAATTTTGAGAGAATTTCTTATATCGATCAATTATAATAAGTTCAAATTTTGCCAAATAAATGTTATTCCGACCATCTATTTATAGCTACTACATCTCATGATTTTATTTTGTCTAGTTTAAAGCAGTTGACTTGATGAGTGCCCTGTGGTGGTTTGTATGTTAGGATTGTCTTCTGTTTGTTTTTTCTCTCTTGCAACATATGACAGCGATTTTAAAAGCATTTTGCCAGCTAAGTTTATGTTTGTTGTCGACCAAGCATCCATGAGTAAAAAGTGACATGAATGTAACGTTGTTCAACATATTGGGATATTTTTTGCTCAAACCAGTGCCAAGGACCGTCTCAAACTTAATATGAGGTATAAGCTCATTGTTGAAGGCCTCATACCTACTTCAACGTGAAGAACAACAGCAAAAACGTTGTACCATTGCTTGCATTTTCCATGAATTTGCAGAGGCTTCGTCTCATATGCATTTACTCCATATCCTTTCATTGATAAAAAAATGGAAATACAAAAGAACGACTGGTTACTTTCATTTACTGTTTATGTATAACATGAAGTGCTTAAACCAAAGCATATTTTGGTTAAAAGAAAACTAAATATTTATTTAATATCTGACACTTTTCTAATCATTGCTAGTACAAGGTGTTGCAGATGTATTTACTTTAAATAAATAAAACTAAGTATTAATAAATAATATTGGATGTTTTAGATGTTCTGAACAATTATATGAATTAAAAAATGGAAAATGGAAACTTGCCAAAAATTCTTTCAGAATGACACCAAGCAAACTTAACGAGATCATCTGCCTCTATACATGTATTTAAATACATTGAAATTAATTTGCTCAAATATTTTATGAAAGGATATGGAGTAAATGAACATGAGACCATAACACATATGTTAACTCCAACTGCAAAAATTAAATGAGCTGTATGGCCATTTCGGAAATTAATTCCTCATCAGCAGCACTAGAACCGTAATATTCAAAAATACATAAAACCAAACGAAATCCGAATAATCAATAAAATCAAATATAGCAAAGGACAAAATTACGATAGAGGGAGTTAATCCTTCGGTTTTAGAATTTACATAAATTCAGATAATATTAATTGAACAAAGTGTACACATGAGATATTATCTCATGTACAAGTACACCATATCTAAGAAAAATAAAGAGCATACATTTCTACCACGGGGAATTGTTTTATCAACTCCACACTGCAATAAAAGACAAACTACTGTATTAAATATTTAATGAAAGGATATGAAGTAAATGAACATGCTACCGTAACACATTTGTTAACTCCAATTGCAATAATTTTAATGAGCTGTGTGGCAATTTTGGAAATTAATTCCTCATCAGCAGCACTAGAATCCAAACAAAGGAAATCCATATTCCAAAAATGTTTAAAATACTTAAAACCAAACGAAATCCGAATAATCAGTAATATCAAATATAGCAAAGTACAAAACTACGATGGAGGGAGTTAATCCTTCGGTTTTAGAATTTACATAAATTTAGATAATATAAATTGAGTTGTCGAAATGCGCATATGCAGAAATTAAATTCACAGTAACTTGGGTATTTAGTTATTTGAACAAAGTGTACACATGAGATATTATCTCATGTGCAAGTACAAAGACCTTATATGTTTTGTGTTTTAGTTTAGAAAACCGGAACACAATAAAGTAATCTGTGTGGACTTTTTTGCATTTATTGATTATTATTTACATGTTAAATATGCTGAAAGAGTACCAGAGTGTCACATTAACTGCGATATTTTTGTTATCAAAGAATATTCAAGGATAATTAATTTTCCCGACAAATATTATATTGCTGATCTTATTTTGTGTTTTCTATTTATTTTCTAAAAAGATATTTTGAATGTCGGGTAAGTATTTCTTCACGTTATTTCCACTTGATTACAGCTCATGTTTAAGATTCTCTATGGTGATTGGACTTAATACGATAAAGCAAAAGTACCTTCAGGTTACAACATTGCACTATTGAGCATAAAAAAGTGTTCAGAATGGTACAAATATCACTATAAGGTAAACATTCACTTTTATTAGATGCAATTATAAAATGCTTTTGAAAATATATTGGTTTTTATTTACTATTTTAGTGTTACCTTTTAAGTTTCTTTCCAAATGTACAATATGCTAATTTATTCATTAATCATTCTAAATGGCACTTCATTTTCTCCACAACTCGCATATTAGTATTACAATACCCACATACAGGAGACTGAATTCCTCGTCCATATCACATACATTAATTGTTTGTTCTGAATGTCAGTGAAAAAAACATAATGAAGAAATTCCTCCTGTTAAGGAATACAAATAAAACACTAATTCAAGTCAACATACTTTCGAAAAATAGATATTTCTACTATTTTAGTGTAACCTTTGAGGGTTTTTTTTCCAAATGTACAATGTGCTAATTTATTCAGGAATTCTTAGGCTCTTTTTTTCCATTAAATTTCATGATTACATATTGAATAAAAAAAATTTTAGAAGCTGCTTAAATTGGCGCCTTTAATTCTTTTTCTGCTTCCTTTATATTGAAATGTTACCGGTTGTTACATAATATCGTTTAACACTATTAATCTAGAAGGAAACAATTATGTAATAGTATCAACAGTTCTTTGAGAAGGTTCCGGAGTTAATAAATCAAGATACACACAGCTATATTGAATTTACATAGCTTATCGTTATGTAAATAGCCTGATTTTCAATAATAATCGATGAGTAAAAGATCGTGTCCGTGTCAATGAGTTATTTTGAATGACTAAATACCGAAGTTACTGTGACTTTAAATTCTTCATATGCGCGTTTGACAGCTTATGTCTCTTCAGTGCAGATGAAATGTGTCCACACAGGCAAAAAGTTATAATTTAATAATGCCTATCATGTCCACGAATTCGGTTTCACGACGAAGGAAGTTTAGTGAACGACTACTAGGATATCGATATTCTTCGTTCCCTAGAAAGAAAACAGCCCAACCTAAGTATAATGTGTATATATATTTTCATATTGAAAGCCTGTACATATCATATCGTGTAGATACGTTAAACTTTATTTATATTTTGAATCTTTAGTAGAATTGCTTTACCTTTTCTTTTTTCATTCTTCTTGTAGTTGGAGCAACCTTTATTTTTAACAGGTTTTGACTGAGTTAATGTGCTTGTTTTCCTCGAGGTTGTTGTAAGTTTAAATATAGTCATGTTTATCATTTTTCTCTTCATATCTCAGCCCTTTTGAAGTAGAATTTTTCTCTAATATAGACCTAGATCATTAAATTTTCATTGTGAGAGCTTTCCCTACCTTCTATGAAGCTTACCAAGAACAATTAAACAGAAAACGAAGGCATTCAAATCTATAGATACGTGTATCTGTTATATTTTAACTCTGGCAGGTGATTGTAAAGATTCCTTTATTAAACATCATCCTTGTCCAAGTGTCAGCTATGTAGAAAGGTTATAGGCGCTCCTGTAACAGATCGAAAAGGCACTCCTTTTCTTATTATAGATCAATTCTGCTAAAGGGCAGTAACAAAAAACCCAACAAGAAAAATTTAACAAAATATATAGCACCTACTTACTTAACTAGATCGAGTTCAGCTTATTTGCAAATTGCCAGGTTAGAAAAAAAACTCTTTCATGATCTAAAGTACTAGCAAAGTAAGTGAGAACCAAGGACAATGGCAACACCAGAAACAAAAAAGATAGAAAAAAACAAAGACACAACATGGGTACAGCACAGAAAAGAAAAATGAAGACACTCACACACAAAGATGAACAACACGGACCCAATATAAAACCATGGGTGAGATCAGGTGCACCGGTAGAGTCAGCATCTGTTGCTTCTACTGAAAATTTTGTTGTGTAAAAATATATAATTAGTATATATAAATCAATACAATTTTGTTAAACGAGACAGATTGTCATAAATACATTGATTTTTTACTTTCAAATATATTTTTTTTTCAAATTTTAAATATTGGTTTCCGGATGATAACTCAAAAAGGTAACATCCAATTGAAATGAAACTTGAATACGTTGTTGGATGCCAGAAGGGGAGGAACCCTATTGATTTTGGAGAAAGTAGGTCAAAGGTCCTGGTCACACTTATCGAAAACAGAATGAAAATTTCAGAAAAAATTGGTTTTCCGTGTCCTGCACTAGTACCCGAATAAGTGATGTTACGCATACAACATTGTTGACAATTCAAGTATCCCAATAGTAATGGAATATCTTTGTTAACATATCAAAATCTGACAAAGAATAAATTAATATAAAAAACCGAAATACTTGGTGAAAATGTATTTTTCTTTGAAATACTCCTTTGTGCTGTTTGAATGGACAACCTCAAGTTTTATTAAAGTTTGCAAGACCATTGTTTGCCTACTGTATCTGCAATCGGCATTATATTATGACGAAAGGGAATTTTCAAACGAGTCTTGATGTTCTTGAATTGAAAATTACCTTTTTGTGTGTGTGTTTTTTTTTTTTTTTTTTTTTTTTTTTTTTTTGTTGGTTTTGTTTGTTTTGTGGGTTTTTTTTTGGTTTGTATTGTTTGTTTGTTTGTTTGTTTTTATTTTATCTTTTTTTGTTTTGTTTTGTTTTTTGTTTTGTTTTTGTTTTTGTTTTGTTTTGTAAAATTACTTTATCACAAGTAAAGAAGTTTGTCATTTTTTCTGTCTTTATATTTTGTCTTTTAATGAAGATATTGACTAACAATATACTTAATTTTCTATCTGCAATTTTTGTAAATGATTTTTTTTCCATTGGCATGATTATTTTCTTAAAAATTTACATAGCGAGCTACCAGCTTTAGAGAATTACCATCTTAACATTTGAACTTCAAATAAAAGCACATTTAATTTATCAGTATGCTGCAATTACAACAAGGGATAAATAATAGACAAAAGGAAATGTATTCATAAACAATATGATAAAATCTCGGAATATAATAGTTAATCAGCTTTGCAATTACCGCTGTCCGGAAAAAATAATGTAAAAAGACTTTACTACAATCATATGAAGCAAAACAGGAAACAATTATTAGATATTTATTCATAACAAACCTTCATAATAGGCGTATATGAAAGACAGAAGTTTATTATTTTCCAATAGTCTAAATCACCTTTAGAGGTTCTTATCGAAATATCTGATTTTGGAAAAATGTAATCCCGCGAACTTTCAGTCAACCAAGCCTCTTATATACAGTTAATTCTTTTGTTGCCAGATTTAGTTAACATTGAGCATGTTTGAAAAATATCTTATCAAATGTGCTCGAAAGCAAAATGTATTAAAAAAATAGTAATGCTCTTCGCTGATTTTGTCTTTCATTTTAGAGCTTATACATATTTCGGTTTATTGATTTGCACATGTTTTTATTTGAACTGCACTGAAGAGACATAAGTTGTTAAAATGTGACTTCAAGATGAAGAACAACAATAAAAGCGTTGTTCCTTTGCTTGTTTTTACCTTGTATTTGTAGAGACTTTGTCTCATGTGCATTTACTCCAAATCCTTTTATTCACCATATGTAGAAACCAAATTCACAGTAAAGTTAGTGAGAACCGAATCCTCAGTCTAAAACGAACAATTCAAGACAATGGCAACATCGGAAGAACAAATAATCAAAACCATAAGCCGTTCGCAATTTCATTAGGGTGGCGAAAGAAATTTTATTCGTCACTCTTCATTTGAATAAATGTCAGGTTTGATTGTTATGCACAAAAATATACATTGATGAAATTTTCCGACAACTGTTTCATTTTAGTCACTTTTACTGAAGCTTCTACCTTCGAAATGGCAGTGTTCTACAGGATGTTCGTATGAAATACCAAGATACTTTTGAGTTAACATAAGTTATATGTTCTCGTGTTCATTTGCTCCATATCCTATGGTAAAATATAACATAAGCACGGCACAGAAAAGAAAAATGAAGACACACATGTATATAAAAATGAACAACATGGAACCAATAAAACACAATGGGTGAGACCAGGTGCATCGGTAGAGTATAAATCTCCTGATTCAAATAGGACACCCACCGTGTTGAACATGTCAACTCCGGTAGTAAAGTCAGATCCGGCATATGAAAACCACATTTTAGAGGAAATGAGAAAGATCTTTTGTCATCTTGGACAGACTTCCTATAGAGGTCAACAAAATCGTGGTGTCGACCGTAACCCCTCTGTAATGATAACGTCAAGGTAATGGTAACACACCCTTGCTTAAATAACATATTTGTAAGCAACCGTGCTCTATCAAGGTAGTCGCTTTATCGATCACAGGCCCATCAGTAGCGAAACAACGGCAGTAGAATACCGAAAGAATAAAGCACAAGATAACACAAATCAAAGTCCAGAGACAAGGCAAAAGCAAGAACACCAGAAGACGGAAGACCAAAGACACCACATGCCGACAAAACACACGAACATTACATACACAACACAAAAAACTAAAGCACTAACAGTATGAACTCTCAAAAACACATCAGGTGCTGGGGAAGGGTAACCATGTCCTGCTCTGTATACAGCACCCGTCACACTGCCAGTGGGTCAATCAAGGGTTAAGTCAAAACCGGTAGTGTCAAATCCGGGAAGACGCAAATCGAGCTGAAAATGTCAGTTTTCACTTGTGACACTGACATTTTATATCTATCTATGATGTCGTGGTGACGGCCATAGAATTTCTGAAGGGACAAAAGTAACAACGGCTGAACAACATATCCCTGACTCAGAAGTTTTTGTGACAATGCTTTTGCCCTTTCCACAAAGTAACTGTATGTACTGCACGCTCTACAGTAACGAATTAATTGTGAAATATATACCCCATATGCTGGGGATGTAGGTGTATTGTTGCAGAGAAAGGGAAAGTTCACAATTGGAAAGTCAAAATCATCTCGTTTGTCATATAATCTAGATTTCAGACGTCCATGCTCGTCAATGTATAACAAAAGGTCAAGGTATGAAGCAGAATCGGGTGTATCGGTTGTCTCTTTAATTTGTTTGAATGAGTTTGGAGTTGTAAACTCCATATGCTAGCGCTTTTGGATTATTCCTGCAAAGAAAGGGGAAGTTGACTATTGAAAAAATGAGGTCATTGTGTTTGCCTTGTGTCAGCCTTGTTTGTAGTGTACCGCTGTTGTCAATTTCAAAATAAAAGTCAAAGAACGAGTCCGGTGTAGAAGTATCTGCAGTGTCCTCAATTTCGAGCTCTTTTGTATAGATAACAATTCACCAAAGCGAGGATTGTTTAGTGATAAAATATTATCAATATAATGGAAAATGAAATTAAAGGATTTGGGCCAGTTTTTTATCTTTATTTTGAAGCAGCCTTTTGATGAATTCAGTTTCATCTGAGTGGAAAAAGATCGGCTAAAAAAAGTTGCACAGTTTGTGCACATTGGAATTCATATGTAAAACAAAATCTCAAATTTGAACAAATATACTGTCGATAAGAAACTAACATTTTAATCACTTCTTCTTCTTTATATCTTTTCAGAAAGTATGCTTGTTCTCTGCCTTTAACAATGTACTTTTATACTCGTTGGCCGTTCCCGTCTTACGGGAAAACTATCTATAAATTAAATATTCCAGCCATGATTTCGGTTGTTCATGCTGTTACAGTGTGATAATGAACTCGATTTTAAAATGTTAAGCACATCTTCGGTGTTTTGTTAAATATTACCACTGGGCCTATGCCCCTGCTGATGGATTATTAATCCCTGAGGGTATTCACCAACCCGATATCCAGTATTTCGGTGCTGGCAAGAAAACCGATTTTATGTGAAAACGTAAAATTTTTAAATTTAATGAAATTTTGTTAAAACCTAAGGAGTATCTCCCTACTGCATAACGTTGTCCTTGGCTAATTTTTGCTTCCTTTTTAGGTCCTATTTGTGATTTGTTCTCTATCAGATTTACACATAATTCGGTTAATGGATGTTTTAATCTGCACTGAAGAGTCATAAGTTGTCGGAATACTCATATGCAGAAACCAAATTCACGGTAACTTCGGTATTTTGTTTATAAACGATAAAAAAGCATAGATGTAAATCATATTTTATTACATGTAGGTTTGACAAACGAGTTCATATATACTTGAGCAAGTCTGAAACGTAGCGAGGATTGGGGTACATGTATATGAGAGATGGAAGATTAACATTTTTCTTAATCACTTGTTACAGGCTTCAATTGAAGTATCTGAAATTGGAAAAATGAAACCCCCGAACCTTCGGTCAACTAGGATTTTCAAATACTGTTTATCCTTGTGTTGACAGATGTAGTTAACGGTGAGGATATTCCAACCATCTTTGATTAATGAGATGCGTTTGACAGAAAAATATATTAAAAAACAATACCCCGAAGTTACTGTAAATTTAATTTCTGCATATGGCCAATTTGACAACTTATGTCTCTTCAGTGCAGATGAAATCTAAACATTTGGAAGATCATAAACTCAAATGTGATTAAAAACTGATAGAGACCAATACCCAAATACAATGGTGCATGATGGAGATACACTTTAGATTCCAAGATCTTATGTAAGAAAGGGTGGTAACAGGAAACATCTAAAATTTCTGAAATTTACAATCACATGTCACAATCTGTTAGGGAACTGCAAAGGAAAAAAAAAACAAATAAGACAAACGTAAACAACGATAGGAACTCGGGACAGCCGGACATGGGTTCCAAAACCCTATACATTTTTGAGACAAATTACTAATTGAATTTCTACAGAAACACTAGACATTTGGCTAATGGCACAAGGAGAGAGATTAAGACCCTCACAAGGAAATCTATCCAGTAAAAGTAACATTCCCTGATTAAACAATAACACACAATGTCTCAAAAGTTGTACTGAAGGTCCAACAGATATGAAATTAAAGCATATACACTTTCATACTTTTAAATTTAGGCATTTGAATTTTGTCATTTCATGATGGCCACCTATTCACATCTGATGAGTACATTACATGTATGCCAATGGTGAATAAAAGGATACGGAGTAAATGCACATGAGACAAAGTCTCTACAAATACATGGTAAAAAACAAGCAAAGGAACAACGCTTTTATTGTTGTTCAAGTTTTTTTTTAATTTTGATCAACGGGTGCACTGCGGATCTTTATATGTTGTGATTGTAATTTGATGTTCTTTTGTCAGGTATTGATTGTAAGAACTCTACGCAGTTGATTTTATACTTGTTGACTACCTAGCGTCGATGGGCGAAAAATAGCATGGATATGAAAAAGAAAGGAAATGTACTGTTGTTAGATAAGTAGGAATTAATCCCACTCAACTGGTGCTAGGGGCCGTCTTCAACTTACTCATTGGTGAAGGTTGTTTTCTACTTTAGAATGAAGAACACCAAAAAAAGAGCTTTGTCCAATCGCTTCGTTTTACCATGTAAATAAACTTTGTTTCATAAGTAATCAATAATCAATAAAGGGGAATGTAGTAAATGAAACTGAAATGAAGTTTCTACGAATACATTGCAAAAATAAACAATGGAACAACACTTTAATTGTTGTTCCTTATATTGAAGTCACAATGTACATTTTCCCTTTATTCTTACGTTGTTTATCTGTTTGAAAACCGATAGGCATTATGGAAGTTATACACATTTGCCCCATAAAAATAATCTGGTGGCAAATCTCTGCTGAAAAACGTGCCATATTGTAATTATTCTCGATACCTATATTCTGCAAATTGATGGAATGACATTGCATTTTGTTGAGGAATACGGGTTTTGATAATGGATCCAAAAACTATAATGTAATCTTACGTGCTAAATATTATGCCTTATCATTCAAAATTTTATACCTTAGCTTTCCACTTTTTTGGTGAAATTTGAAAAATTTGTGATTTTTAACTTTTAACGTACTGTATATTAACCAATAACATCAACTTTTGTAGATGTTCTAACGTTGTATGCGTTTGTCTTTTACTTGTTTTCTTGGTACATTATGGCATGCGATTGTAGATCCTTTAATGTTTGTTTTTTTTTCATTTTATATGAACCAAAAAATGGTAAATTGCAACTTGCCAATCTGAAAATACGACATCATGAATAAATACCGAAGTTACTGTGAATTTAAATTCTGCATATGCGCATTTCGACAACTTATGTCTCTTCAGTGCAAATAAAATGTAAAAGTTTGGAAGACCATAAACTCAAAAATGTTTTAAAACTGATAGAGAACGAATAACCAATATGATCAAAATGTAATGACAAAATTAGCTAAGGACAGAGCTTTGCATGAGGGAGATACTCCTTAGTTTTCAACACAATTCACACAAATTTGGATATTATAACGTTCGAAATAGAATCGGCTTTCGGGTCAGTACCGAAGTACTGACTACTGGGCTGGTGAGTACCCTCGGGGACTAACAGTCCACAAGCAGTGGCATCGACCCAGTGGTAACAAATGACTAAATACCGAAGTTACTGTGAATTTAAATTCTGCATATGCGCATTTCGACAACTTATGTCTCTTCAGTGCAGATAAAATGTAAAAGTTTGGAAGACCATAAACTCAAAAATGTTTTAAAACTGATAGAGAACGAATAATCAATATGATCAAAATGTAATGACAAAATTAGCTAAGGACAGAGCTTTGCATGAGGGAGATACTCCTTAGTTTTCAACACAATTCACAAAAATTTGGATATTGTAACGTTCGAAATGGAATCGGCTTTCGGGTTAGTACCGAAGTACTGACTATTGGGCTGGTGAGTACCCTCGAGGACTAACAGTCCACCAGCAGTGGCATCGACCCAGTGGTAACAAATGACTAAATACCGAAGTTACTGTGAATTTAAATTCTGCATTCAAAAAATCTTATCGACATCCTTTGCATTTGTATTAAAATAAATGCATTAAAATTGATTTGACTATTGACCTCATATTTTCTTTCAATAATTAGGAAAAAGGATCATAAAAAATATGGTTGAATTTTGTTTTACATTTATCCATTATTATTTGAATATTTTTTATGCAGAAATGGTACCAGAGTGTTAAATTAATGAGTTATCCAACAGAGTTCATTTTCCCGCTAAGTTTAATATTGCTTATTTCTCAAAACGAACTCATGCTATTACTGTTTTTTCTCTAAATGATTCTTAATTTTTTTTGCTTCTCCATTTAAAAATCTATTTTTACATCATTAAGTAATTTTTACGTCGGTTAAGTATTATTCTATAATGAGTCTATAGATAAATAAATGATATTAATTTATCATAATACACCTACTCGACACGTACCCTCTTACACATCCAGTCTCACTCTCTATAAACTTTGTGTGGACATATTTACATGCATCTAATACATTGTATCTCATAGCTGTATATTTACGACTTCAATATCGGTCTTCTATGTCATCTTGTACACTACCAAAAAAAAAAAAAAAAACGGCCCGAGCCTATCGAAATTTGGACATTTTGGGATATTGAATTCCTTAATCTTATGTCTGAGATAAAAAATAAGACTTGTTTATATTTATAATCTTTAACGAGATACAATTATCTTAATCTAGTGAGAAAAACGTTTTGGTTTTGAACACGAGTTCATTTTATCATGTCTTTTTTCCTCGAGGAAGTTTTGAGTTTCAGATATTTATCCTAACCTCTCAGCTCTGTTAAGGGTGTTCGCTACTCAATTTCAAAATAAATAGGATTTCAAATAAATGTGATTTTTTTTTGTTAGAAATTCAAACCAAAGAAGTAACTTAAGTGAAAAAAATGATAGGTTGATGATCTTGTTTTTGAGATAAAAGTGATAAAAAAATGATTTCCTCGGATTTTTCATTGGATTAAGATTAGCAAGATTTTACTATAAATAAATATGACAGAACAAATAGTATTTAATGAAATTTTGCAGAATTCTCATTAAGATGTATAAAATGAAATTATTGGAAAAGGGGGATCCATGAGCACAAAATGATAATGCTTTTAATTGGATAAAAGCCGAGAAATCCGAAAATCTTACAAGAATTCCAAAACATGAGGAACGAACTTCTTTAATTTTCTCTAACATACACTTAAATTTTCTTAAGCAACTAGAAGTAACGCGGGTCGTTAAAAAACAAAAAGCAAATATTTAGCTCAAGTTTGTAACAAACAAATTCTAACAATGAAAATTGATGCATACGACTGCACTGTAGTACATTTGAGTGAAAACTCTTGTGAGAGGATCACATAACCATCATGACCATGTAACTCCCATCTCCCCCTCCCTCCCCCCTCTCTCTCTCATGTATTAGTTACTTGTTTTCCATATATTTGAGTTCTTTCCCCTCTATATAAATTGTCTTCTTTTTTGTTTGTTTGGGTTTTTTCGAAGGTGTTTTGTTTTTGTTTGCTTGTTTGTTTGTTTTTTATTTTGGTGCTTTCTTTTGGTCCGGCTTTGTTTCTTTTCCTTAAGAATGTTCTTATGTATAAAGTTTGGGGAGGGGATTCATAAACTAAAACCTTGAATCATTGTATTTGTTTGTGATCAACTCGATTTGCTGGTTGTGACTACTGTAATTTGCAAAATGATTTTGTACAATAAATTGTAAGAATTTTTCATTTATTTTTATATTTATGTTCTTAAATGTGTTGGCAATAAATTTGCAAAATATTTTAGGAGAAAACAATTTTATTTTGATTTGGGGAGTGGGGGTGCTGAGAGATTTTGGAAATAGATAATTAAATAAATAAAAAAAAATATATTCTCAGCAACATTTAAAAATGAATGCTTAATTGAATGAGACAATTTTATTGTAAACTGACAATAAATGACAAAAAAATTGCTTTACAATGGAAAAAATTAATTGCAATCGACAGTAGGATTGAAATAACAATTTTCAATCAAAATCTTACAAGCCCCTCCCTATGCATTTAAAATCAAATAATTGTCACCTTATTCTTTTCTTAAAAACAAGTTGTTTGGGGGGGGGGGGGGGGGGGGTACGCATGTCCCCCTAATCCCTACTTGGAGAATTTTGTCGGCCAGAGCTATTTTCTGGGGCCGCCATATAAGAAAACAGCTATGTCCGACGAATACCAGTTGGGATGGGAATTAGGGTAACCTGTTTGTAGTTCAACACATTCAACGCCAATTTTATTTTCGTACAGTTATGCACCTGAGTAAAAAGGGATAAAGGTAGTTTAATTAAGCAAAATGATGAGTTTACGATACAAATTAAGCTGGATCCTGATAGACTAAACTGATTAGTTAGTTTGTATCTAATCTACTTTCAGTTTCAATTTGTGTTACTGTGATATACTGTGCATGCCCGAAACCAATACGACTCCGAACGACAGCGGTCTCCAAATTGGGATATTTTCTGGGGGCAAAAGATTAGTTTGAAGACAAACTTAGGAAGTACATAATACTACATTTATATGTCATATCACAAATATTTTTGACTTGGTATGGTTTCATAGGAGATGCGGCTCCAAGATATCGACCTATTCCTTTAGTATGATAGATGTACATCTTTGTAAAGTCTGTATTTAGTAACCTTTATCTTTGACAGATGGTCATGTTAATATTCTTGTTAATATTTGTCCTTCGTCTTGAAGTCGCTATGAGACCTTGAACAGTGAGCTCATACCTCATACTAAGGTCAAGGTGAGTTCTATTTTCGGTTAAAGCGACATTCATTGCTAATAATGATCTATGGTAAAGGTAAAACAAAAAAAATGTTTCAGAATGAAATCATATTCAAAAGTTCAAATTAACAATATGTAGAACAAATAAGCACAATTGTAAAATAAACACTTAGGCTAAAATGCAAGGATCGAACAAATATCATTCCAAGGATCACCAATGAAAACGTGAACACATATTTAATGGGGATGGGGTCCTTGTAAAATAATAACTAGGATATAAATTTAATTGACTGTGGTAAGTTAATTTTCTCTTATGATCAACGCTTATTATCTATTCCTTGCACAAATAGTTATTTGTGGTACACAACGAGAATTTGAAGCTGGAGTTAGATATGAACTTGTTGAATCGCTTTTATTGGAATTTCATTGGTCGAGCACCAGGTAATAAAACATCACGCGTGATGTGCTAATACTTTTTCGACGTTTCTATTGGACCAATGTGAAATCCCATAGGCCGTGATTAACCTTACCTAGCAATGGTGTTCACTTAGACATAAACAGCAGTTCGGCACTTAAGATTCACTGCAATCGCAAGACAAATAGTTTTAACAACTCGAAAGAATTGTATATGGCTGGATATCATTCTCGTTATGTAATTTCAAATATAATGATCTCGCCAAAAGGCTCGTTTATTATATCTTAAGATTACATAACTCTAGTTGATAGCTATCGATATACAATTCTTTCTCGTTGTGAAAACTATAAATACCTCTTGTTTGCTCTAAAAATTTAAAGAATTATACATATTAATGTGTTTCAAGAAATTGATTAACTTCTGATAAAAATGAGTCATTGTTTAAGTTTAGTTGAGTTTGGAGAGTATTTAATTCGTAATGACAGTGAAAAAGATTTATGTGGAGTCTACCTCTCTGGTTTTTTAACAGCAAACTTCAAATCACCTGCTCTTATGTGCCTATCGCAAAAATTTTATTAAGTAGTGAAATTCAGTTGAAAAAATAACGGTATGAAAGTTCTAGTAATAGTATTAACATTATACGACCGAAGTGACATATGTTGTCGAATTGCGCATTTGCAGAAACAAAATTAACAGTAACTTTGGTATTTTCTTTTTATTTATTCAACATTTATGGCATACATTTTGCAACCAGAAATTCATGAATTTGCATTTACAAAATAGCACACTCTATAGGTCTTACATCTGGCGCCTTTACATTCTTTTCTGATTCCTATATATTAAAATATTTAACCAGTTATTACACAATTTGTCTTTTTGAGAGCACAATTATGCAACACTATCAATAGGTTATTGAAAAGATTCCGGGATTAATTTATCAACCAATATAGAACTGTATTTGATTTATAGAGTCTATCATCCCGTAAATTGGCTGTTGTTAAATTGCATTTAAATGTATAAAGAATGATCATGTCTAGGTCAATGAGTTAGTTTATATTCTAATGCAACATTTATGTAACAGATCGTTGCCTGGTCAAAACTGACCGCGATTTACATTATGTAGATGCCTTTGAAAAAGTAGGTTCTCTGTCTAATCTGGTCCCCTGTCTACTAACAACTACTTTAAGTACAAATAAGCCGAAAAGTTTCATTTCATTAGAATCGCAATAACAGTACTTGATTTTCTTGATTTTACAGTTAAAAATTCCGTAAAGGCTCTACTATGCGTCTCCTAAAAACTGCATTTTGACAGTCAAATACTAGTATACGATTTACACCCGGGAAATTCAAATATGTACTCTAATTGCTTCATATGTCCATAAAGAAAGAAATGGCGTGTTATATACTACTCAATAAAAGAAACGATACACAGATTTTATTACAAATAATTTTGCTTTCTAGCAGAAAACCATGACTTTTAGACAACATGTATTTTTTGCATTTAAAAATTAACGTTATGCCGAAAAATGCTTCTTACAATTTCTGAACCATATCCTGTCACGGCCAAGGTCATTATCCGGAATTTCTGTTTGCGGACTTAATAATTGAGTATTTCAACATTATCGTTTTACAAAACCATCACAATTTCGGACCGGCTAACTTCAAATCTCTGTTGCTACGTCGGCAAAGAATACTTAAGCATATTTTTCGTTTTCATCTACCGTTCTCATAAGTGTAAAACGCATGTTAGGCGATCTTAACGTCGCGACGTCTCACGGGACCTGCTGTCACGTGATTTATCATTTGATGGGCATGTATGCTTAAGGTTAATCAATAGTCTATAGTTTGCTCTCCTTTTCACATAACAATTAATTGCGAGGGCAAAAATCAAGATCGAAGCTAAGTCATTGTCCACGTTGATTTTATATTGAACGGGGAATCTAAATGAGACTTTGTTTTCCACTTTTTAAGGTGGCAAATTGTTAACCTGATGAAGTGTCCTAATTATTGACATCAAGCAATTGAAATCATCCATCAGTTAGCGGCGAACTCGATCATCGGGCGAAAAACTACCATTCCGGATTTCTATTGTATTCGTTCCAGAGTTGATTTAAGAATGGAATATACATATGCGTTTTAGTGTTGAATATATTAATACATTAAAATGAAAACTTTAAATTGCTAAATATAAAAATACTAGCAAAATTAACTGTGTATCGGTTCTTTTGTTGAGTAGTATATATTTATAGTTTTCATAACGAGAAAGAATTGTATATCGATGGATATCAACTAGATTTATGTAATTTCAAAATATAATAAACGAGCCTTTCTAATCTTGAGACATTTGAAAAAACAAAAATATCTTATGATGTTATCAATAAATATTTGTTTCGGTTAAAGTATTCTGATATCTTTTCACATTATTCCTATTATTATACCCCCCGCTTGAAAAGCAGGGGTGTTTAAAGAAGTAGGGTTATTCGTCCGTCCGTCTATTCTTCCGTACGTCTTTCCGTTCGTCCATTACAACTGAGGGTAACCATCTTTTATCCGCTACTACTGAGTCGCTGAATGGATTTTCATGAAACTGTGGCATAGAGAGCTACTTCTACTGAGCCGCTGAATAGATTTCCATGAAACTGTGACACAGTCTCTGTGCCACAATGTAGATGTGCACCTTCTAATTCAGAATTCGATTTGAAGGATTTTTAGGGTTTGTAATAGCAATGCATGGACTTAGCTATTATATTACAAGTGGATACTGATCTTTTATCTGCTATTCCACCTGAACCGCTAAATAGATTTTGATTTACAACAGATCTATCCATATGAGCTTAAAATTAAAGAGACTACTGACACACCTACTTCAGCTTCGTACTTAGATCTGTTTATATACATTGATAAAGATTGACATTTGAAATCTAAGCTATATGACAAACGTGATGATATAAACTTCCCAATTGTGAATTTTCCCTTTCTGAGCAGCAGAAATATACCTACCTCTCCAGCCTATGGAGTGTATATTTCACAGTTGATTCATTACTCTCGCGCACGTAGTTTATACAGTGATTGTTTGAATATAGCAAAAACACTGTCCAAAAAGTTGCTTAGTCAGGGCTTTTTTCAGCCTTGACGGTTCGGTTCTCACTTACTTTCGGTATTTTGTTATCTGAATAGAATGGTCAGGATGACAAAACCATGACTGGTTTTGGTAGTCAGGATTCTGGCTTAAGAACCACAGTCACTATTTAAGAGTAGAAATTAATCATGAGCAAATTGAGAAAAGTTTAAGAACAGACTTGCTTTGCTACGTAACCTAACTTACTTAGAGGAGCTTTTACGACTGCTCCAAGTTACCTATTCGAGAGGTTATGACTGCATCCAAATGTATGTAAAGTCTGGATTTGATAAATAATTAAGCAGATTGTGGCATGTAATTATAATTTTCAGCCATTGTAGGTGTTTCCTGTTGTACCTTTTATTTCATCTATCGGTCATGACATAATTTCCAATTTCTGTAAAATACTGTGAATTAATTCAACAACATTAAACATATTGCATAGACCGTTTCGGCTGGTAAAACAAATTTGACGCTATTGTTCCGTCACTTATCAAATGAATCAAATTTGGTAATCTTAAAATTGTGCTATATATAATGTTTAAGTCATTTGTCAAATGAATCAAATTTGATTCTTTGAAAATTGTGTAATATACAGTTATATATCATCAACATGTGTGTCGTTGGACGTACCATTTCATGTCTTAGAGTTTTATTTCTGAAGTGTTAGATTTTGGTTTGATTTTTCATTCAGCGCTGTAGTTTTAATAAAATATTTAGAACAACTGCTGTATTGCCGACTCGAGATTTGTGGTATCAGTTTCTCTAATTATTGTTCAAAATAAATACTTCCGAAATAATGCTAGATGAAATTGATAATCAACATGTTTAGAAATTGATCTCACTTGCTGATTGGTCAATCATGTAAATGTCTCGTATCAATTTCTAGAAAAAGTGCAACCGGATGTTGATGGAATTAACACCTGCATCATTGTCTAGCGAATTAGTTTTTGCATTTTTATGACTAAGATATCTCAATTTATTGATATTATGACATTTTTATCAAATATATTACACTTGACACCCCTTTCAATGAAAGGCGCAATGATACACATAACAACGATGATAGCAACAAAATGGCGGCATACTTGAGACTGGAGACTACGGAAATCGCTTTACGTCAAATAAATTGAGTAGGAATTAGAGAAAAAGTCTTTAACATTGTTTTCCGGTTTATTACGATAATTTCTCACATCTCGATAGTAAATTTTTTTCACATTTTAAAATTCTCGGGTAAACCTCGAACTTTGAAATGTGAAAATTTAACTATCTCGATGTGAGAAATAAACGTTATAAACTGGAAACCATATTAGATACTCTATGTTGTATTTATTGCATGAATATGAACATATCATTAAATAGTTTTAATTCTCTTCTGCATAGTATTCGGCATCCGTGCGGTATTTTTTGTGGAAGAAGACGACCATCTGATACTTGCTATATTGGATTTATCAGAGCTATTATAAGAATCTATACATTTATCCTAAATCCAATACGTTCAATTTTATACCCAGTACGTTTGACCGGAATTCACAGCGTTTACCAATGTAAGAAAGCTGCATAATGTTTCAGGCTTCGCGGATGCGTCAGCACACATATGTACAGGAACTGCTGGTTTACTTACCCATTAGGATCTGGCTCAAGCTAAGGCTGCGAATAATACTTGGACTTTTTGTTTGAAATAAAGAAAATTCACCAACAAATGCCACGAACTTTGAGGGTTGTAGGATAACTTTACTTTTCTGAAGTGGTTAAAAAAATCTGAAAAATCAGATTGTTAGAAAAAAGTCGCTATTTTCAAAGAGATTTGACTTGTGCTGCGTCTACTATTCGATCATTTGCAGCTTTGCATATACTTATATACAACATTGTGGAACATCTTTCATCAAAATTGGAAATCTCTACAATACAAATGTTTATATGAAAGTTATGAAACTCAGTTTTATACGAAGATTTAAGTTTTAATCTAACAGTATCAACACTACTTTGGAAATTCAATAAGGACTTAATGTACATATCCCCGTGCCCCTGACTTTTGACAGAATTATTGGTGCTCCATCTATAGACTAATGCAATGCACAAATGGTTCGGTTATTGGCAATTTCATCATAAGTAATTATATGAACGATGTTTTTAATCATGTTTTTTTTTCTTTTGGGTGGAGAAAAGTGCCACATGTAAAAATAGAAATGCAACAAGTGTTAGAAAATTATATATGTTGGTAAACATTTAGAAATAAAAATAATAATAAAACGCCTTTTTTATTTCGTCAACTAAACATGCTGCATATTATGCTACTTTGCCAATAAAAATATTTTTATGACTATTAAGAGACGTTTCAGCGTTTTTTTATTCAGTTTGTCAGAATAGGTCCTATATATCCCGAACTGCTGGTATTAGAACATTTATTTCTGACTTCAGACATGCCAGACACAAGAGTCCTGACATGTTTTTTCAAAAGACTCACATCATACAAATTCTTAGGTTCAAAAATTAAATTTTGACCTAAATGATCATTTTATATTTATACTTATCTATCATTTCTTACAATCAGAACATTTTTATTCAAATCTAGATCATTGCATTTATTTAGTGCAAAGATGTAGGAAATTCTAATTTTTTAAGTATAATTATGAAAGACAAAAAAAAATGAAATTTCTGTCCAATTCCATATATAAGTTGCTTTCCATTTTCAGTTCATGGCTTAATTGCAAAGGTCAGGCAAGTGGCAAAACTTTCACTGAATCAAAGCCAAGATTAACAACCTCCGCCTACATTTTGTTACCTAAAAACACTACACAGTGTTTATGTCATACTTACATTCTATCGTCCAATCAAAAGCCTTCCTTTCATCCCTCTATTTTCCATAGATGGTGAATGAAGGGATATGGAAAAAATGCACATGAGAAAAAGATACATGTAAAAGCAAGCAATGGAACGCTTTTATCGTTGTTCTTCATCTTGAAGTCACCCCTTTTTCTACTTTATTCATGTACTAAGTAAGTGATTATTTTATTGTTGGACAATACATTTATTCGCACAGGCCAAAGTGTCGGACAAATTATCCTTTTATTGCCAGCAGCTATGTACTATTTGTAATTAAAGTACATACGAAAAGCCCATATAGTGAAAAACACTGAGATTTGTAAAATTTACATTAAATAAAGGTATTGTCTAACATCAATTTTTAAACAATAAAATAATTGTTCACTTGGTACATGTAAAAAGAAGAAAAAGTTTGCTCTATGAAAAATAGAGGGGTGAAAGACTTTTTGGGGGATTGTTAAATAGTCATATGCCGTTTACATACATACAAATAAAGTGATTAATAATTCCAAACATCAGCAGTTTCTTATCTAAATCCATTACTTTTAGATAATAATATTTCAATTGCATGATAATCTAACATACCATCCTCATAGTTTAATATAAACAAGAGTGATTACAAACTGAGTACATTTCATTTTATTGTTGGTAAAACCATAAGGTAGATGTTCTATTCGGTATTTTTTGTATTTCAAAAGATATCATCTTTAGAAAATGTCATATGAAAAAGAACTGACATTGTACCTACAGTGTACTTATATTGATTTACAAAAGGGTATATGGCTATTTTTCTTAATGAGATTCACTCGTGTGTGGTCTAGTAGTCCTGTACAATACACAGGAAACTATCCACAATTACCTTGACAGGACACAAAATGTCACTCTTGTTCTTGTAATAAAGGTAAATTGACATGAACGGAAGCGATCAGACTGCTATTATTATTTTGCTTTGTTCTTTAGTTAAGTCAGCCTTTACAATTACCGCTGGTCAGGAAAAAAATTATATCAGGGGATTAGACACAATCACGACAGGAAACATACATCAGAACTAAAAAAGCAATAGTTATAACAAGAAATAATACTTCCGATTCTTTTAATATGGTAAAGTACTGCTCTTTTTGTTGAATCAAGATCATTAATGCTGATTGATTTTAAAAAAAAAGGAATTATCGCACACATTTGTTATACAATTACACAATGAACTTTAATATGGAATTTTAACTTAAACAATAAAAGAATATGGCACACATGAGACAAAATCTTAACAAAAACTTTGTAAAAGCAATATACAGTACTGTGCAACGTAGCCCGTACAGAAAAAAAAAGATCAGTACGCAGTCATCCGTTCGTCAGGAATCAGTCAGCGGTCAGTCAGTGATCAGTTGATTAACGTGACGACTTGTTATTCGTCCAACCCGTCAATTGAAGAGAAACACGACTGATGACGAGAGGCCTATTCGTGCAACTCGCGTCCAGATTCGTCCATATATAACGTGATATCTTGGGTAAAAAATAACGAATTATAGATTCGTTTCACTTACATCATTAATACATCATCGCAACAGATCAATCCTTTTGCTGCTAGTAAAAAAGTAAGTTAGAACCGAACCGTCAATCCAAAACGAATAATCAAAGGACAATGGCAACATCGGAAACATAAAAGAAACAGAGATACAACATGAGTACGGCACAGAAAAGAAAAATGAAGATACACACACACAAAGATGAACAACACGGACTCAATAAAAACCTTGGGTGAGATCAGGTGCATCGGTAGAGTAAGCATCTCCTGCTTCTTATAAGACACCCGCCGTGTTGAACATGTCAAATCCAGTAGTATAGTCAAATCCGGTAGAGGAAACAACAATTAAGCTTTAAAGGGAAAGATCTGTTGTCATCTGGGAAACAGATATCCCATAGCGGTCAACAAGATGGTGATGTCGATCGTAAACCTTCTGGAGGGATGACTTCAAGTTTTGGGTAAAATACCCTTGTTGAATTAGCCTATTTGTGAGCACCCGAGCTCTATCAAGGAAGTCACTGTATCTAACACAGGCTCTTGAATAGCGAATGAGCTGGGAGATATAAACTCCATATGCCGGCGCTGTTTGGATGTTGCTAAAAAGAAAAGGGAAGTTTACTATTGGAAAGGTGAAGTCATCGCGTTTGTCGTACAGCTTAGTTTGAAGTCTGCCTCTGTTGTCAATTTCGAGATGAAGGTCAAGGAACGAGGCTGATGTAGAAGTGTCTGTGGTATCCTTAATTTTGAGCTCTTTTGGATAGATCAGATGAAGAAAATCACCAAAGCGAGGGTTGTTTAGTGACAAAATATCATCTATATAACGGAAGCTAAAATTGAAGGATTGGAACAGTTTTTATCTTTATTTTGAAGAAGCCAATCGATGAATTCAGCCTAATAAGAGTGAAGAAACAGATCGGCTAGAAGAGGCGCACAGTTTGTGTCCATAGGAATTCCGATAGTCTGTTGAAAAACAAGTCCTCCAAACTGAACAAATATATTGTCGATCAGAAACTAACATTTGAATCACTTCTTCCTCTGTATATTTTTTCTCCGATTCGGAGCAATCTTTCATAAAGTAGGCTTGTTCTCTACCTACAGCAATGTACCTATATCTTCGCTGACCGTTCTAACGTGAGAAACATCTATGAATTAAACCTTTCAGCCGAGATTTTAGTTGTCCATTAGGAATAGTAGTGTAAAGTGTGGAGAAGTCGAAAGTGTTAATGCTGTTACAGTGTGATAATGATCTAGAGTTTAAGATGTCAAGTAGATCTTTGGAGTTTTTCAAAATCCACATTTCATTTACACCGCTTCTTGAATAGCAAGTTTCACAGTATTTTTGAGGGCCCTCTTTAACAGCTGTCAAGATGGAGGTTAGCAATTTAGATATAGGTTTTGTAGAGCGTTTGGCAGATCCAGCGATGTATCGTTATTTGTATGGGCATTTATGTAATTTAGGTACCCAGTACAAAGAGGGGAGATCTGTGTCTTCATCCTTGGTGGAAATCCCGAAGGAAAGCAAAACAGATTAATGGTTCTGTAATATCTCCTCCTTTGACAGAGTAGCTGCGTAAGTTGGATGCCGTTGGAATTATCAATGCCTAGTTCTTTCTTTAAACAATTTATATAATGATTCTTGCAAATAAAAATGATATTATTTGGGGCTTTATCGGCAGGAACGACGACATATTTGTCATGAATGGTGGTAAGTAACTGGCCACATCAGCATTTTTTGAAAATTGATGATGCTTTAGTTCTCATTGACCCTCGTAGTTGATTGATTCGTTTAAGAATCATTGACCTCACAGCCTTAATCCACTTCGAGAGGGAATCAAGGTCTTCATTCTTGTTCACGCTTAATCAGTTTTCTGGCGTAGTCCTCTACAGCATCCATAAGGAGTTTGAAATTTTGTTCCCAGTTGATGGAACGTGGTTCACGGAATTTAGGCCCCTTTGCAAGGACATCACGGGGAGATTTGTTTTCAATGATACTCAAATCTCCCGTTATGACGTGACCACAGTGACTATATTTGTATCGCGTGGTTTAGACTTGAGGTCGTCGTTGGTAAGGTTTTGCAATACACGTTTATGGTTGAAAATTTTAGACACGATTAGTGAAATATGGGTGTATGAAATGATCAGGACTGATGTGTGTTTGAAATCTGGGGGTATTTTTTTTTTTTACATTTTTGTGATGCAAGATATTGGCTAGGTTAATAGCATCAAAATCCTTATTACCGAATTTGATACGTAGAAATGAACGGCGTTCTTCTTCATTGAAGGCTTCAAGCCTATTAACAGCTCTAAAAGATGATCTTCGTGCTTCCAATAAAATATAGTGCGCAAGTTCCTTTCAAAATCGGATACATTTAGTATTTAAGTTATATTTCTTCATTTTCTTGAGTTGAATACAGTTTATTAAACTGAAAACAGTATGCATGTTAATCAAATTACTCGTTTTTTTCTACTCGTTGCTTATAGAAAATGAATGGGTGTCTTTATATCTGATGGGAAAACACGCCCATTGACCTTTATAAGAGTTTTATTGGTTTAAAATGAAACATACGATAAACATGTCAGATGTGTATTCACACAGCTGAAGCAATCTATATTTAAAGTTTACATAAGTACACGTGTCCAGAAGCGCAATTTATAATGTATTATAACATATATATAAATTTTCAAGGTCAGTAACGTATTTATTGTTTTGAGTATCAATTAGTGCTTAATAGATTCAGGGATTGGTGTTCTATAATTATGATTTAAATTATTTATTTAGGTCAAACATGTCCCCATTCATAGTTACAAAAAATCAATAACGAATCGTTGTAGTGTGTATTCTTAAAATAGTGTAGTAAATGTTTCGTAGCATTCAAAATACAAACATCGCTATTTGTTCGTTCGAATTTTCGCACAAATTAATTATCAAGCGCAATTTGGCCAGTTACAGCGATTTTAAAGACTGAAAACTTAAAAGGCTCTCGCTTCGCGGTCGCCTTTTAAGAAGTTTTTACGCCTTTAAATTCGCAATAAGTGGCCAAATGCGCTTGATAATATATAATAGCAATGAAATCAACATGCGAAATCACACAATCCGATTATTTTCACGTATTACGGACTATAACTTAATACATGCAGACGTATGCAGTAGTTCTTTGGATGACTACGAAGTTTTGACACATATAGAATTTCAGGGCTTCGAGATTCAGCTCCATCGGAGCTTTGATTGAAATTTTTCATTTTCAGGTAATTTTTAACAAAATAATGTGTGAAAGCAAAGTTTCGCACTGACGGTGTATTTGAAATGACTAAAATGAATATGTCCAAGTGATTTTTTATTATTTCTAATTAATTTATTGAAATTTTGAAAAAAATTATATGTAAAAGGAAAGTCTTTCACTGACCGGTACATTTGCATTGACTAAAATGAAGATTTCTAAGTGATCTTTTATTGATTTATTTTACTTTCGTGGATTTTTCATCACAATAATTTGTAAAAAGAAAGCTTCGCACTTACCGGTGTATTTGTAAAGACTAAAATGAAGATTTCTAGTTGATCTTTTATTAATTTTTTTCATTTTCATGGATTTTTCATCCAAATAATGTGTAAAAAGAAAGTTTCGCACTGACCGGTGTATTTGTAAAGACTAAAATGAAGATTTACAAGTGATTTTTTTATCATTTTTTTTCATGAAATTTTCAACAAACAAATGTGTAAAAGGAAAGTTTTTCACTGATCGATTTATTTGTAATGACTATAATGAAGATTAACAAATGATTTTTTATTGAAATTTTTCATTTTCATGGAATTTTTAACAAAATACATTTTGTAATGTGTAAAAGCAAAGTTTCGCACTGACCGGTGTATTAGTAATGACTAAAATGAATATTTAAAAATGATTTATTATTTTTTTTTCTTTTTTATTTATTGGAAATTTGAATGCAATAATATGTTAAAGGAAAGTTTTGCACTGATCGGTACATTTGTAATGACAAAAATGAAGATTTCTAAGTGATCGTTAATTAAAAATTTTCATTTTAATGGAATTTTAAACAAAATAATGTGTAAAAGGAAAGTTTGGCACTATCCGGCGTATTTGTAATGACTAAAATGAAGATTTACAAATTATTTTTTTTATCAAAGTTTTTCATTTTTATGGAATTTTCAGCAAAATATTGTGTAAAGGGAAAGTTTTGCACTGACCGGTGTATTGGTTATGACTAATATTAAGATAAACAAGTGATTGTTTGAAGAATTTTTTCATTTTCATGGAATTTCTAACAAAATATTGCGTGAAAGCAAAGTTTCACTCTAACCAGTGTATTTGTAATTACTAAAATGAATATTTACAAATGATTTTTTATTAGTTTTCTTTAATCTATCGGAATTTTGAACAAATAATACTTAAAAGGAAGTTTTGCACTGATTTGTACATTTGAAATGACTAAAAGGAAGATTTCTAAGTGATCTTTTATTACTTTTTTCATTTTCATGGAATTTTCAACAAAATGTTGTGTAAAAGGAAAGTTGTGCACTGACCGGTGTATTTGTTATGAATAAAATAACGATTTCTAAGTAGTGATCTTTAATAAAATTTTTCATTTCCATGATTTTAAACAAAATATTGCATAAAAGGAATGTTTTAGCACTGACAGCGCATTTGTAGTGACTTAAATGAAAATTTTCAGGTGTTTTTTTTAGCAAAATTGTTCATATTTATGGAATATTGAATAAAATTATATTGAAAAGGAAAGTTTACATCTGACCAGTTCATTTGCAATGGCAAAATTTATCGATATTTTGTGATTTTTTTTTTCATTTTCTTGGAGTTTTTAGCAAAGTAAAGAAAATTTAACTATTGATTTTTCGATTCATGGATTTCTTTTTTTTTTATTAAATTACACATATTTTGGTATATGGATTTCCAATTGTTTTGATTGATCTGCACTGATGAGACAAAAGTTGTCGAAATGCGCATATGCAGAAATTAAATTGACAGTAACTTCGGTGTTTTGTTATTTATTAAAGAATTTGACTCTTGCCAGTCATTGTCAATGTAAATTTTATACAATTTTATATAAAACAATTCTCACGATTGAATTCGTTTCGTTTAATCGAAAAAAAAACCATAATTATCTATTAACGTATTGATTAGTTTGCATATCATTAAATGAGGACATTTGACGAGTTGCATCCGTCAAATGACGAGCACATCGACGTGAACTATTATTGACGTGAAACTATTCGTCCCGTCCCGTCACTTTTCTGTCAGCGATCTGTTCACGTCCCGACAGCAATCCGTTTCACGTTCGTCAAAAGGTAAGGGCTACTTTACACAGTTCTGTATAAACATAATACCGAAGTTACTGTGAATTTTATTTGTGTATACTCGCATTTCGACAACTCACACGTAAGGCTTCGGTGCAGAACAAATAAAAACATTTGGAAATCAATGAACCGAAATATGTGTAAAGTAAGTGAGAACCAAACCGTCAGTCTGAAAAGAACAATCCAAGGACAATGGCAACGTCGGAAAAACGAAGAAACGAAGACATAACATGAGCACGGCACAGAAAAGAAAATGAAGACACGCACATATACAAAAATGAACAAGACAGTCCTAATAAAAACCATGGGTGAGATCAGGTGCACCGGTAGAGTTAGCATCTCCTGCTTCTTATAAGACACCCGCCGTGTTGAACATGTCAACTCCGGTAGTAAAGTCAAATCCGGTAGAGGAAAATCAAACTTTAGTGGCAAAGAGAAAAATCTGTTGTCATCTGGGAAACGGATATCTCATAGCGGTCCACAAGATCGTGATGTCGACCGTAAAACTTCTGTAGTGATGACCTCAAGTTATGGGCAACATACCCTTGCTTAAGTAGCCTATTAGTAAGCAACCGAGCTCTATCAAGGTAGTCACTGTATCGACCACAGGCCCTTGAGTAGCGAATGAGTTGGGAGATGTAAATTCCGTATGCTGGTGCTTTTGGAATGTTGCTACAAAGAAAGGGGAAGTTGACCATTGGAAAAGTGAAGTCATGGCGTTTGTCATATAGCCTAGTTTGTAGTACCTCTTTTGTCAATTTCAAGATGAAGGTCAAGGAACGAGGCTGATGTGGAGGTATCTGTAGTATCCTAAATTAGTGATAAAATATCATCTATATAACGGGTGTTGAAATTAAAGGACTGGGCCAGTTTTTTTTTGAAGAAGCCCTTCGATGAATTCAGCTTCATATGAGTGGAGAAATAGATCGGCTAAAAGAGGTGCACAGTTTGTGCCCATTGGAATTCCGAAAGTGTGTTGAAAAACAAGTCCTCAAAACTGGACAAATATATTGTCGATCAGAAACTCTAACATTTTAATCACTTCTTCCTCCGTATATTTTTTCTGTGATTCTGTGTAAAACTGACAGAGAAAACATACCAATATGATCTATAAATGATAAAGCCATAATCAGCTTAGTACAGTGCTTATTACTTAGGTTTTGACAACGTTTCGTAAATTTAGACATTGCAAGTTTTTAAATCGGTTTTCGGGCTAGCACCGAAGCACTGGCTATTGTGTTGGTGAATACCCTCGGGGACTAACAGTTCACCAGCAGTGCCATCGGCCCCGTGGTACATTTGTACATTGTACAATTTTTGCGCCTGTCCCAAGTCAGAAGTATGTTGGTCATTGGCTTGTCCTTGTCTTCTTATAAAATTTTAGTTTCTTGATATTTGGGTTATTTGATGTGGTTTGTTTTCATTGATTTATTCACTTTTTTTACCTTTTCGGGGCCATTTAGGGCTTACTATATGGTGTGAGGTTCCTCACTGTGTTGAACACCATATGTTGACCCCTAGATGTTTTGTTTTGGGTCGTTTTAACCTGGATATGGGATGTTGCCTCCTTGACATTTACCCCATTTCCTTTCTTTTTCATATGTAATAAATACGCAAAATACCGAAGTTACTGCGAATTTAATTTCTACATATGTTCATTTCGACAACTCATGTCTTTTAAGTGCAGATCAAATCAAAACATTTGAAAATTCATAAACCGAAATTTGTGTAAAATCTGAAAAAAATGAAAATACATTTTCTTGTTTTCTTCAACTTAAAGTCTTCATGCAGCCTTCAACAATGAGCTTTGCTCATATCTCATTGTAATTTCAAGACGGCCTACTACTGGATTAATGAATGCATTCTTGGACTAACAGTCCACCAGCATTAACAACGACCAAGTAAATGGAACACGTGGAATTTACACAGCAGTAAGAATGTTATACTAGGTTTTACCGCTGTCTTAAAATTTACAAAGAGATACTGAATGTCGTCATGGCTATTTTTAGCTACAGTAGTCTGTTATTCTATTACATTCTATTGAATATGTTTGTCTGTTTAATCTGGAAATAGTGTTTCTGGAAATAATCTTTACAAATACCACGCTTACTTCATTTTGTATGTACATAATGTAATAAGTTGAAAACACAATTTTTTATAGTAGTGCGGTCAAGACGATATTGACTATAAGTTTGGTTCTTCCCGTTGGTTTCAAATGTGTTGATTTTAAACGGAATACGATTGACGCTAAGATATGGCAAAAGGTCACATTGCTTATTTCCAGATGAGATAAAAAAGGATTGAGTACATCCACTAGAAATCCATAATGTCGTTGAGTTTTTATTAACAAAATTTATTTACCAGGTTGTTTAAGGACGGCGTACAAGGTATCCGTAATAAATTTTATTTATTTAGTCTAATAGTATTCCTTTCTTCACAACTCAAATAATGCGCTATTTCAAACTGATCTTTTACATTAAGAATTTTACTGTTTATGGATTTAAATTATAGTTTTGGATTTTTGAATTTGGATTTACCCCTTTCCCCATTTTTGCTACGATATTAGTTGTATTAATGTAATTGACATAACAATACAGTTCTAGTGCTGCTGATGAGAAATTAATTTCCGAAATGGCCATACAAGCTCATTAAAACTATTGCAGTTGGAGTATTATGTGTTTTGGTCTCTTTATCCTTTCTTAAAACAGTATACCAATAAATCAAGTATAAATCCTATACACATGCTTTAATGAATGAAATGAAAATCAATTACCTATATACATGTTCACAAAATCCCGTTGTCCATTGCAAATAACTAAATACTGAAGTTACTGAGAATTTATTTTCTGCATATGCGCATTTTGACAACTGATGTCTCTTCAGTGCAGATAAAATTTAAACGTTTGGAAGACCATAAAATCAAATATGTTAAAAAGCTGATAGAGAAAACAACAAGTCCAAGAATGTTTGATAATATTAAAGTATACAATAAGTATACATCACTTGTCGGGGTGTTGCATGCATAGCAGAAGAGGCTTAAGGTAGTTCGAGCCGAATAAAAAAAATCAGACAGAATGTTTTTATTGTAAGATATTTTGTAGGTCTAAGTTCATTTGTTAAGAAAATAAAATAAAAATGATATGTCACCGATCATCTTTTCCCGTTATCAGGTTTTAATTCAGTATTTTTCAGCGATATTTACAAAGAATATATAGGAACTGTGAGACCATGCTTATTGCTAAGCTTTTATATGAAATAAATATCAGATAGATTTTTTTTTTGACATTTCAGGGATATAAACTTCTGCTATATGTTGAACTTTAAAAAATCTATATTTCACCGTTTGACTAAGACAATTTTTTTATATAATTTACAAAACGGACAATATTTACGAGAAAAGGGGGCTAATTCGCAGGAAAGTATATGTCAATCTATTATGACGTCAAAATGAAAAGGCAAAATAAGGAGTTCTAATATTCCGGCTTGAAAATCGAGTCAATTCCACATCATACAAATGCACCAATCGAATGCGCCGTGTATAAGGGTCGATCTACCATAACATTTTGACATACCCCGGTCTCATTTGAGAAAATTTCAATGTAAATCCTTTTAGACATATCTTTTAAAGGATTATGAGGGATGAATATAAGAATGCTTCATGTCCGATGGTAATACAGAGATTATTGTAATTTTGCTTAAATTACTCTTGAACCTAATTAACGAAGGGAAGATAACAGGGAACACTTACAATGGTCGAACATAACAATCACATGTCACAATCAACCAGGGAACTGCACAAGAAAAACAATAAAACGACAAAAGACAAACATAGACAACGATATGAACTCGGGATGGCTAATTGTTGAAGCTAAAGCTCATTGTTGAAGTCTAAATGACGACTTCAAGATGAAGAATGTCAAAAAGGGCATTGTTCCTTTGCTTGGTTCCACCATGTATTTTAGATACTGGCTCATGTGCATTTACTCCATATCCTTTCAATGTTTATGTTAGAAGTCAAATAAGTTATGACCTGATAAATTGCAGAAAAAAGAAAATTCAATTATAGTTTTCATAACGAGAGAGAATTGTATATCAACTTAAGTTATGTAATTTAAATATATAATAACGAGCGAGTTTATTATTTTGAAATAATACCCAGCGATATACAATTCTTTCGAGTTATTAAATCTATTTCTCTTATGATCTTCAGAATTAAATGCAGTAAATGTTGGTGCCTAAATGCAAATAACAACACCGTTACTAGGCAACGTTAATCACGACCAACTAGGTCCAATAGAAATATCGAAAAAGTGATAAACATCATGCGTGATGTGCTATTATTTGTTGCTCAACCAATAAAATTCACGCTGAAGAGATTCAATTAGTTCATATCTAACTCCAGCTTCAAAGTCTCGTTGTGTACCCAAAATAACTATTCGCTCAAAGGATAGGTAATGTGGTTGAATCATAAGAGAAATATAGTCTCTAACATTGTTTCCAGATTATTACGTATATTTCTCACTTCAAGATAGTTAAATTTTCACATTTTAAAGTTCGAAGTTTACCCGAGAACTTTTAAATGTGAAAATGTAACTAACGAGATGTGAGACGTTATCATAATAAACCGAAAAACAATGTAAGATATTGTTTCTCTAATTTCTACTCAATTGATTTGAAGTAAAGCGATCTCCGTAGTCTCCAGTCTCAAGTATGCCGCCATTGTGTTGCTATCATCGTTGCTATGTGTATCATTGCGCCATTCATTGAAAGGGTTTTGAAAAAAATATTTTTGGTAAAAATATCATATTATCAATATATCGGGTAATCTTAGTCATGAAAATGCAAAAACCATTTCGCTTGATAGTGATGCCGTTGTTAATTTTATCAACATCCGGTTGCACTACTTCTAGACACTGACACGAGACATTTATATGATTGACCAATCGCAAAGTGAGATCAAATATCCAAACATGTTGATTATCATTTCGGTAACCAATTTGTCAGGAGGTGTTTAAATTTGCTGCAAATAAGAGAAATCATAATATCACATCTTTATTACCTGGTATGGCTTAAAAGTAAATGGGCTGCCCTCGATTCAACTTTTTTCTGCACAATACCTGAATATAATTTTTCTACTGAAATCCAAAACCGAAATATTTTTTTCGGAAAAGCAGATTAAATTGTCTACCCTTAATATAAAATGTAGTGCGTATTGGCAACAATCGAGTTGCAAATTAAGACATTCCTATTTTGTATTAAATTAATGTAGTAAAACCAAACATTTCATCGACCAAATATTTATATTCAGCTGCCACCAATTCAAAAATGGCATCAAACGATGAATGATCACGATTTAATTAAATCTTACTTGTAATTGGTATTGTTATTACTATATATAAATAAGCATGTTATAAAGTCATACTGTAAAAATATTAATGTACGCAATTTACAATAGGGAAAAATGGTTCCCCTGATATCAAAAAGAAATGAACTAAACTGCATGGCCATCAAAAATATAATAAAACTAACTGAGATCACAAAGGATATTCATTGGTTAAAAATCTAATAATTAGAAACAGTAATGAAAAATTCTTGAGAACTTGAATTGACTTATTCCAATGTCGATAGGTTTTATTTCATTTGCAGTACTCATTTTCAAGAATGATATGGTACATTGTATGTTAGTATAAAAGGCGATCTTCAATTTTTAATGTCGGCGTTCCGTGATGCAGTAAGTTATTTCGTAAGGAACTATACTTAAAACATATCTCATTCCATGTAACAAGATAGTTGATGTACTGATACCGTTTAAGTAAATGGTATTATTTATTGATATGTCTACAGTGTATGTCGTAATAAAAGAGAAATTTGCTTTGTCTTAACGATAAGAAATAACTGCAGACTTTAAAGCTGTGAAAGCAATGTGTTTATGGAGACATAAGATAAGCGGGGTTTGGGGGATGTCAGCTGAATTTTATAAGTTTTGTTAAGTTGCAGAAATCTTGGTTGGTAGGGTAAACCAAATTAGATTGAATGGCAAATAGCTACATGATACATGTATCACAATAGAAAAAAGAAGGGAAACGGGGAATGTGTTAAAGAGACAACGACCCAAAGGGGAGTAATAACAACTCAAATAACTGTTTTTAGCAAGCTAGGGGTAAACAAGACTTTTGAGTAATTGCCAGGGTAGAAATGAATAACAATACCGAAGTTACTGTTAATTTATTTTCTGTACATGCGCATTTCGACAACTTATGTCTCATCAGGGCAGATCAAACCAATACATTTGGATGTTTATTAACCGAAAAACGTGTTAAGGTAGAAATGAACAAATCATTAACTGACGGAATTTAGATTTGAAAATTAAAGCATTGCAGAGGTGATGTAAACAGTCCTTTCTATTGGAGACGCTTTGTTTTTTGTTTTACAAAGAAAATACCCAGTTTTCTATCAGTCTCTCTAATATAGAGCATTTGAGCGTCTGCAATTAAGAACATATTTTATGTTTGTGACGGGTGAAGCTATTTTGTAATTCGAAGTCATTGGCTTGGCTTCAACCATGTTTCATAATGCCCTTAGTGTTATGGGAATGAACAAGAGAAGCACGCTCAGATGAACATGAATTTATGAGATGCTAACCCTACCGGTGCACCTGATCTCACCCATGATTTTTTATTGGGTCCGTGTTGTTCATCTTCGTGTGTGTGTGCCTTCATTTTTCTTTTCTGTGCCGTACCCATGTTGTGTCTCTGTTTTTTCCCCTATGTTGTTTCTGGTGTTTCCATTGTCCTTGGATTGTTCGCTTTTGGATTGACGGTTCGGTTCTCACTTACTTTACGTGCTAATTAAGCATAAAAAGCAAATTGTTGAAAACTCTTTACAAGCATTCAACCTTGAGAATATCAATATAAACTGCGAATCTAGATGTTTTTGTCTGCTTAATTTTAAAACAATGAAAATTAAATCTTTGGCATTTCTAATTCTCTTTCTTTATCACCGACGCTGTCTTGATAAAAAGACTTCATTTTGCATATGTATCAAATTAAGCTCTGAAATCCTGATCTTCGCCACAACAGTCAAAAATGCAAAATGTGTGACTCAGGAATAGTATCTATATATGAATGATTGCGAGTGTTTCGCCTCATAGAAACAGAATAACCTTCTTCGATGTGTTTGTCCGTCATCCACTCTCCCACTTTTTTCCAAACCACCGTGGATGGTACATTGAATATCAAGAAAGGCAGGTTTTGTTCTAATTTCTTAAATTTTAATTAATCTCACTCAGAAATTGCCTGTAAAGTTACCTTATTGAAGCCTATTCCACCAGCAGCGTGAAGCAAAAACAAAATACCGACGTTACTATGTGGAATGTTGATTCTATGAAAACCTTAATTTTCTCAAACAATCTTTCTCATTGCCATAGAATTCAAACTTTTGATTTTTTTTCTATTTTTAAATTAAGCTCTGCAACAAAATTAACTTTAACTAGTTCAAGATGAAGACAACAACAACAAAAGTGTTGTTAAATTGCTTGGCTCTCTTGGTTCTACCATGTATTTGCAGAGACTCTGTCTCGTGTGCATTTACTCCATATCCCTTCACTGTTTATTTCAAATAGTTATTTCCGATCATTTTATGACATTTCCTGCACTAAGTGTACAAAGAGAGGACAAAAATGAATAAAACATATTTTGCAGAGACTTTGTCTCATGTGCATTTACTCCATATCCCTTCATTGCATACTAGAAATATATTTTGTCAAACAAGAGGAATAGAGAATGTCTGAATAGAAATGTAAGAATTTCGACCGACATATTTTGGATGAATTTGTAGGCCGCCATTTTCAGCAAAAATGACATATACTGCTTTGATTTAGAGTGTGACTGTCATTATATTCTGAGAAGGACAAGCTTACCCTTTCTGGGCACCCCCGGTATAATGGTGGTGTTCTGTAGCCATTTCCCCATGCCAGTTTTTCCGGGGAAAATTACCATATGCTGATTTTTCTCCCCGTAAAGTTGGGCATGTTCCAANCCTTGCGGTACACGGAGTAAAAAGGAGATAATTGCCATTTTTCCCTCTTCAACCGTACATAAGCTCATTTTTCACACTAAAGTCATCATTGGTCGCATGAAAATACTTTCTCAGAAATTATTTTAGTGGAACATGGTTTAAGCCCCGCCCCCAATAAAAAAAAAAGAAATACAAAAATTAACTAAAAGAACTGTTCAATATCAATTATTAATTAATGGCAAAATTTCACAAAAATATACAGCCCGGTAGACAATCTGCAAAGTTTGGAGTTAATCTGTCCAGGGATTCTCAGTTATATACGTAAAAAATGAATTCTTTCGTTGGAGAAATGACCAGGGGAATTAACCACGACACTTTTCGCAATACCACCTTGGCAAAATCATTGGCGGTTACGGCTCTCAGCGTTGGCATCACTTGTCACTTCATGCATGTTGCTTTAATGTATTTTATAAATGATTTATAGTTGTCAGTACATTTTTTAATCTAATTTTCTTTTATCATCTCCCTCATTCAAGGCTCTGTACTTAGTTATTTGTTACCACTGGGCCGATGCCTCTGCTGTTGGAGTGTATTCACCAACCCAGTAGTCATTACTTCGGTGCTGACCGAAAACCGATTTTATTGAATCTTGCAATACCTAATTTTACAAAATTTTGATTAAAACTAAGGAGTATCTCCTTCATGCATAGGTCTGTCTTTAGCTGAACTTTGACTTTTCTATTTAGATGTTTTTTTTTGTTTTTTTTTTGTTTTTTTGTTTTTTTTT
>MJUU01067922.1:268202-301546 GCA_002080025.1 Modiolus philippinarum | reverse complement strand
TTTATCTGCACTGATGAGACATAAGTTGTCGAAATGCGCATATGCAGAATGTAAATTAAGAGTAACTTCGGTATTTTGTTATTTATATGTGTTATATAACAAGTAATTTGTATGTGGGGAAATCAGAATGCTAGAAAAATGCCAATACGTATACGTATTGTTAGTTTTCTGTGGGGGAAAAGTAACAATGATCTCAATTTTCCCTTGGGGGGATGAGAATGATCTCATTTTCCTTCCGGGGAAAATCTAGCATGGGGGAAAAATGACAATATACCCGGTGTTTACACTATAAATGCTGGAGTTGTAATGTGTTTTTATTTGTGCATTTTTGTTGATGTCTGATCCCTTTCTTTACCTGCTTTATCTTTTGTCATTTCTTTTGTAATCTACGTCTCTTGTTCTGTTTGTACTTTAATATCATTGTCTAATTATTTACTGATGTTGGAAAGAAACACTGTTCCTTTAAGTTCCGTTAACCGGTTATTGTAGCTTGATTAGAAAAGCTATAAATTACAAATATATCTGATTAGAAGACAACAACTATTCTTTACGTGTAATTGTCACGGAAACGACGCATATTTGAACATGTCTATCTTTAATCTTTGAAAGGCTGTCGACCAATATTGTCAAAAGGTAAGTCTGATATTTCTTTTATGTAAATGGGGGTAATAACAAAATTATCGAACAGAGTGGTCAAGAGCCGAAGTCCATGAGAAGAAAAGACAAATCAGGTGGAAACAAACAACAAAAATCAAAAGATGGGAAATTCTTCTCTATCTAAACTCCACGTCTTCACAGATTAAAATGAACGGTTTCGACTTTTATTTGAAAATGAGGGTTGCTGCATGCGAAGAAAATCCCATAAAAAGAATATCCAATTTATTGGGATAATGAACTTAAAGTTTATTGTGCAAGAAGTCTACATAGTTCTCCGTATATATATTCAATCATGCAGTTATCTCTACTTTACTTACAAACTAAACTATTTTTTAACTTAGTATCTTGAATACATAATAGATTATACTCTTTCGAAATTAATGTCATGTTCGTTATAAATTTGTCGAATGACTCTTATATCAAATACATCATCTATCAAAAATATAAGCACAGTAAGTAAATTTCGGATAGCTGAATGTATCACCATGTTTAACTTGAACCTGCTTTCCCGCGATGCCATGAGACATTTTGTCTACATTTTGTGTTATTTTACGGAACAGACTTTATGACAAACGTGACATACGTGGTTAATGTAGTTTTCCATTAGAGATTTTAAATAAATAGACCGAAATATCTGTATGCCTCTGTGTAGTTCTTCTTTCTCTCCGATCCGCACATCTTTTCAATGCCTTGATACCCTCCCTTTTTAATGTTTTAAAATAATATTTAAATGTATTCATGGGGGTTTGATATGTACACACATTTAATGTGTATGCAAGTATATATAGGTTGACGTGTAAATGTATGTGCATCCATTGACATGAATGTATGTATGTTTTTTTAGACATCTGTGTGTATGTTTCAAATTTGACTTGTCTATTTGGTTTACTTTAAAAGTACATGTATCAAAATATTTGAATACTGATAATTTTAATTTCCCATTTATTTTCCCTAAGAACAAAAGTATTTTTTAAGATTATAAAAGTGTGCAATTTTATTATCCATTCAATATATGTCTTTGCCAATAAAGCATTATAAAAAAAATAGACTAATTTCCAATTTCTGTTTATGAATGAACTGCTATGATTGACCTGAGGTCAATTTGAGTAAATTGTGTCACGTAACAGTGTGACATCAAAATTTTTCGGTAAAATTCACCAATTGGAAATTTGTCTATTCTCTTATTCAAAGGAAGATGACCTAAATGTACTTCTTCAACGTTTGGAATGTACATTTATTTTGAGTCTTTATGTCTAGAAAAAAGAGCAAAAACACTGTCAGATTGATATCCAGCTTATGTTACTTTCACAAAACTGAAAGTTGAGAATTTCTTTTTCATCTAGATTCCACATCTTCACGGCTTAGAAATGATCGGTTTCGACTTTATTTTGAAAATGACGGTTGCTGCATACGAAGAAAAAACTTAACCTTGTGTTCATCTAACGTGATACTAATGCTGCGCTCACGCATTATTCGATATGAATATGATATGATATGATATGATACTTATTAAACAACGGCAGTAGAATACCNCGCTAGAAACAAAAACAACGACGCAAGACAGACACAAAGCACAGAAACAGAAATCACAACATTCAGAACAAAGGCACTCACAGTGTGAACTCCAGTGAAACTGAGAGTGACATCAGGTGCTCCGGAAGCGTAAGCATGTCCTGCTCTGTTAAAAGCATCCGTCGACCTGTGAGTGATTCAATCCGGGAAAATGTCAAAGTCGGTCGTCAAATCCGGGACGACGTGAATCTAGCTGAAAATGACCACTTTCATTTGTTATTAAACTGATAAATATTAGTTAATAGTTTATCAAAACGTATTTGCAACAAAGTGTTCGCACATTAAAGGTATCGAATGTCAACTGAAAACGTTTTCAATATGTATTTGATGCGCATCAAATGTACATTGTACGTCTGTTGCAGAACTTTCTTCCATTTTGGCGGGAGGGACATATCCAAGACGAATCATACCGATTGTACTTCTTTGAGGTCCTCTATTTAAGATGATACTTCATATAGATGATATTTTATCACTAAACAACCCTCGCTTTTGTGATTGTCGTCATTTTATCTATCCAAAAGAGCTTGAAATTAAGATATTACAGATACTTCCACATCGGCCTCGTTCCTTGACCTTCATATTGAAATTGACAACAGAGGTACACTACAAACTAGGATGTATGACAAAAGCGATTACTTCACCTTTTCAATAGTCAACTATCCTTTTCATTCCAGCAACATTCCAAAAGCGTAAGCATATGGAGATTTCATCTCATTACTTGAGGGCTTCTGGTTACTTTATTGATAGAACTCGGTTGCTTACGAATAGACTACTTAAGCAACGATATGTAACAAATAACTTAAAGTCATCACTACCGAAGTTTTACTGTCGACATTTTTAACATGGTGGGCGTCTTATAAGAAGCAGGTGATGCTTACTCAACCTGTGCACCTGATCCCAATCATGGTTTTAATGGCCCCGTGTTTTTCATCCGTATGAATGTCTTCATTTTTCTTTTTTTTTGTCCCGTACTCATGTGGTGTCTTTTTGTCTTGGTGTTTCCGATATTGCCGTTGTCCCTTGATTGCTCGTTACTTGAATGATTGTTGGGTCTTCATTATACTTGTTAATTAAAGTAGTTCTCATTGTCAATCCTGAAATATGCGGTTTAACGAAAACAAGGTATTACTTAGATGTATGTATTGGGAATAAGGACCAAAATACATTTCACGCATAATCATTAAAATTCCGTCAATAAGAAAGAATTGGACACAAAATAGAATTCCATTAACTTTCAAATTAAAATTCAGTCATTGTTGAAATGTAGCAATACTTCAAAGGGCTTTTAAATTGACTGCAATGTATGGTCCCTTACGTTCGTTCGTACCTTTCGTATTGTAAGAAATTTCCAATATGAGAGTTAACAGTGTAAGTGCTATAGTTTTAAATGTTATTACATCGATTATCGAATCTTATTCTCTTATGACTCCTCTTGTTTTTATTTTATCACTGTTTATGATTAATAATTAAAATGTTCGTTGATCTTTCTGGTCGTCTGACTGTCATATTTTCAGCCCTAATCCCTTTCTGGTTTGTTAGATAGCAGTTAAACCTTTCAAAAACCGTATTAGTGTGGTTATTTTTTTTTCTGTTTTTTCCATGTAGAGTATCTGATAAGCGAATCTCAATCTTTATGATTTCATTTATTTTAGTGCCTTTGTGGAGATATGCATGAAAATCATTGTTCATAACTACTAATGGAAATAAATTGGCTAAAAGAAGGTTTGTAGGGTTAACAGTGCCATTAGTTTTGTGGCCTTGTAGTTTATTTTGTATTATGTCACCCCAGACTTTGTAGGGGTGACATGTTGTTATTCTACGTTTCTTGCGATTATTATAATTATTATTCTTCCGCCGTTTCTTCTTCTTCCAATAATTCTTGTCCAAGCGATTATTTTGAAATGGCTGGACCAATTGATTTCAAACTTTGCATAAGGTTGTAGCACCATCTGAAAATGTATGCTGTGGGTTTAAAATTTTCAAAATGACCGCCATTTCCAAGATGGCTACCAAAATACGTCAAAATTTCAACATTGTTGGATCTCAACAAAAATGATTTCTAGGTAGATTTTGAGGCTGCGAACAAGATGGAATCATCAAATTAGTTGTCTGGGGTGACATCGGCTATTGCTAGCAATTGCAAATCATAGTTTATTTTGTCTTTGTAAGGTAGTCTTATTTTTTATTGAAAATGAATTGTCTTGTTCTTTAGATTTTTCCCTTTTCCCCTTTTGCCTATATTATTCATGTACTACTTTTAAGAGACAATTTCGTTTGCCACATTTTTCTTTACATAACAAATACCGAAGTTACTGGTAATTAATTTTCTGCATATTGCAATTTCGACAACTTATTGCTTATTTGTACAGATAAAATCAAAACATTGGAAATCAAGAAATCGGAAGGTGTACAAAGAGATGTAATTAATCAGATCATAATATTCGTAAAGACAAATGATAAAGAAGGAAAATAAATAATACCATGTATGGAAATGGGGGTATTAAAAAAATACCGAACAGAGTGGTCAAGAGCCGAAGTCCATGGGACAAATCAGATGGAAACCAGCGAAAAGTTGTCGACGGTAATGGTCTTGACTTGGTACAGGCATTTCAAAAGAAATGGTGGGGTAAATTGGTTTTATGGCAAGCCAAACCTCCCTTTCTTTTGCGGTAGTGTCCAGTAGCAACTCAACAGCAATTGCCATTGAAAGGTCGTAAACATTTAAAAGAAATGGTCATCCTAGTTTTAAGTAAAGATAGATTCTTGAATCAGAGTTCGAACCGAAACTTCATTTTTTTTCCACAAGGGACTGATATCTATTAAAGAACTTTTTAATGATCGCATGAGACGGAATTTTTTGAACCCTTGATTAAGAAGGCGGTCATGCAGATAACTGTGTCTAATGAGAAAGTCTGTATAATTTGTGCTAGTTCTCGCGTCAAAAAAGGAGAGATCATTTAAAATCAAGATGTATTAGTGTTGTCTAATGCCTGGGTGCAGAAGAATATTTTGTCGAAGACCAAAATAACTTTGATAAAAAAGAATTTCAACATATGAATAACAAGACAAACATGCTAGTGAAATAATTCGTCTGTTTTAGAAGTTTAAAAAACAGCCCCGGTGTATACACTTCGGATTGTTTGATGACTAGGCCTTTTGAAACTAAACTGTCTATACACCTCGGATTGTTTGATGACTAGGCCTTCTGAAACTAAACTGCCTTCGTTGACCCCATTTTTAAATTGTAAAGCAGATCCACATCACATCTAAGAATTCAAAAGTGTTGAAAAAGATTATTAAATTGGGTGATAGTTGATCTTTTGAATTTTCTTGAATATTTACAACCAAACATTGCAAAATGGTCATTTCATTGTCCCCCTTCCATAAAGTTTCCAGCAAGTCTACACTTGAGCAAACATAGCAGCTTGCAAAACAAAGAAGGATTGACCTCTTATACTACAGAGAGGTCTATTTACCACGTTGAAAGTGAGATGCTTTACCATAGATGTTTGATTGTGTTAGGCAAGTGATACCAGTTCTTGACCAGTTCTTGTTAAGCTTTTATGGAAAGAGTCAAACCCATTGTTTTATTGGCTGTTTTGCTTTCACTGTATCTATTGATTAAGTATCTTTCGTTTTATGACAGGATTTTGACCATGGGTTTTTCTATTTGTATTGTAAACTTAAGGATGTATTCTGCTGATGTTTCAGTCTCGTTGAAATCTCGTTTTGAAATAATTTTTAAATTATTTATATTTAAATTATTCAAATTTATTCAAATTTATAATATATTGACATACACTTTCCCGCCAAAAAGCTCCCTTTTTCCATAAAAATGTCTATTTCCAAAACTATATAAAATATTTCTCTTAATCAAACGGTTAGCCGGGAAAGATGATCGGTGACCTATCACTTTAATTTTATTTTTGGATCATAAGACCTACAAAATATTTTGAAATAAAAAAATCGGTCTGATATTTTTATTAGGCTCGAACTACCTTAAGTCTGGTGATTAAACTACATATGCAGATGAACATTAAAAAAAGCATAGTGATTCATCGACTCAATAGGCACCAAGTTATGTTCAGCACAAATGCCAACAACCTTCAACAATAAGTACTAAAATAATCTATTTGAAGAACTATTTTAGTGACTAGAAAAATATATGATGCTTTTGGAAACGGAAACCTAATTAAACTTTAATTAGAAATTCTGAGTAAAAACAAGTATCAAGTTTACAAAATGGTTCAGACAATTGAAGAGTTATTTGATTTGTAATAAAGGGCTGTTTTGGGCATATTTTTGTTCTCTCTAGTCATATTAAAAATACAGTTAAGGTACAAAACAGTTTGTTTACACAATAAATATCAGCTGAAAATAAATTCATCATAATTATAAACATTGTTTACGTTTAATTAATTCGACTGGTACTGTTGGTCAGATTGAAAAGGTCAGATTGAAAAAAAAAACACATAATGATTAAATACAATGATTTCGTTTTTTAGGTAAATTAGTATTTTTTCATAAGTTGTATTTAAAGGTTAATTTAATTTTTTAATTCATCTTTTTTGCTAAAAAACACAAAATTGCAATTAATTTGGGCTCTTTAGACTGACATTTTGTGTTTTTATAAGCAGACTATAAAACACAACATTTGAAAAATCTTTGAGATAAGAGTCTGTACGTGCAAGTTATGCCAGTAGCAGCTACGAAAAGATCTCTGCATTAATATGTATAGAATTACACAGAATACATTGTAAGCATTTCATTTTAATACCTTTTTAATTGTTTATATATAACACACTTACGGCTAATTGATGTCATTGATACAATTTTATAATCAATAATTGTTTACAGTGGTGTACTTTGAATTAGAAGTGAAAGATTTGCTAAAGCATTTTCATAAGTAACTATATCCCTTGAATGATTTGAAATTTTTGTGTTTTGGCTTGTTGATTTATAGACTACTGAACCGTTCTTTGCAATTTATTTACAGTTCATATAAAATATACCATAATGCATGCTAAAAAAATTTAGTCCACTTTTTGTTGTCTGACAATAATCCTTTGTTGTCCACTTCGGTTTACCAAAATTACAATTACCTTCTCCTTTATATTAAGGTGTGTGATCATTGTTATGGTTCAGTGGTTCAGTGGTCATTTGATTTGAGTAAACATATAAAGATTTAATTTCCCATTTAAGCGGGGGTTGAATAGGTAAGTCCTGTCAAAGTATCAAGAATGGAATGGTAAATCTTAAAAATCTAAAATCAATTTGTATTCAAAGGATGGGTTGCATCAAGGTGCTAAATCGGTTCAATGATTGACAAAAATAAATTGACTAAAAGCATGATTTCTTTGATACATTTCAATACACTAAAACATTTGCAGTTGTTGATAATATTTGATTTTTTTCAAACATTGCTTCATTCTTTTAAAATAAGCTCATTTATAATATTATACCGCTTTTCATTGAGCCTATGGGAAAATATCAACACGGGTTCATTCGAAATGAGTTTTAACCCTGCCTTGCTTTCGGAACCAAGCTAATTATTTTACATGACATTACTTATTTTATATGAATTATGCATGCAAAATGCCAAGCTGGTTCCGCGTGCCAGGCATTATAAAAATTGAAAGCAAAAATATATTTCATAGTGAAAATTCAGTGTATTTATGATAATCTGTTATGTGATATGCCTCGTGTAGCAAACAATTATTGATTTACATATGCATATTATACCTTTATACAAATAAAAATGCTCAGTAAATGTGGTTTTGCTAGTATTTTAGATATTGCATGAGCTTTTTCTCTAGCCTAGCGATTAGCCAAATCTGGTTTAGTAAGTAGATGAAAAATATTATGTTAATTTTTTCTTGTTTGTTTATCCCGATGTTAAATGTGTTTTTATGTTTATGTAACGATATAGATTAGCCGTGAATGATAATTTAATAATTGCTTTTGAGAAATATCTGCGCATATGTAAAAAAATATTCCGAAGAAATTTGATCACGTATTTTCCAATATCTTTATATTTTAACCTTGTTGATTATACATCTATGTTATATCTTCAATTTAAATGCCATTAAGCAGGATTGGTCTAATAAGAAAGAGTTTTCCCCTCGATAGTTTTCAAGAGGGCTTTTGACTTTCCTATACAGCTGCCACATGGACAGATATGATGTTCAAGAAAAGACCTGCCAGAGCTAAAATATAACAGATGCATGTATCTTTGGTTTTACAGGCCTTTGTTTACTGCTTAGTTGTTCTTTTTAAGCTTTTTAAGCTTTTTTAGTCATGGTGACTTCAAGATGAAGAACAACAATAAAAGCGTTGTTCCATTGCTTGTTTTTCCCACGTATTTGTGGAGATTTTGTCTCATTAGCTTTTACTCCATATTCCTTGATTGCTAATTATAGTTGGTAGGGAAAGCTCTCACAATGAAAATATAATGATCTCCATACCAGAGAATATATTTGAATTGATTGCAACAAAATGCAAAATTTGTTCTTACTATAAGTACATATTTGTGTTATACAAGGGATTCAATAATTGTCTTAGTTTATTAAACTAAACTGAATGGCTTCTACTTTGAAAGAGAAAAGAGACTCAGAGTTCTAATCAGTCAAATGCCTTTCTAAAGATAATGCAGCTGATATGTAAACAGAAGGCATAGTGTACTTAAGGCTCATTATCAGGCCATGCTCAAAACTGAGAGTTGAAATGTGTTGAAGACTGTGCTTGCATAATTGGTATATATTTTTTATCTACACTGAGGAGACATAAGTTGTCGAAATGCACATATGCAGAAAAAAAATTCAAAGTAGCTTCGGTATATTGTTATTTATAATAAAACATCCTTATATTTGGTACACAATTTCTTTAATTATACCAAATAAAGCGCATAATATTCACATTGCAATAATCGATGTTTAAGTGTTTACATTCTTGGCCAAAAATTCGAGAAAAAATCTGAATAGTAAAACAAATACTCAAACAAAACAACGGCAGTAGAATACCGAAGGAACAAAGCACAAAATTATACAAATCAAAGTCCAGAGACAAGGCAAAAGCAAGAACACCAAAAGACGGAAGACAAAAGACACAACATGACCACGAAACACACAAACATTACATATACAACACAAAAAACTAAAGCACTAACAGTGTGAACTCTCAAAAAACAAGAGTGACATCAGGTGCTCCGGAAGGGTAAGCATGTCCTGCTCTGTGCACAGCACCCGTCACACTGTCAATGGGTCAATCCAGGGTAAAATCAAAACCGGTAATGTCAAATCCGGGAAGACGCCAATCTAGCTGAAAATGTCAGTTTTTATTTGTGACACTGACATTTCATATCTATCTATGATGTCGTGGTGACGGCCATAGAATTTCTGAAGAGACGAAAGTAACAAAGGCTGAACATATCCCTGACTCAGCAGTTTTTGTGACAGTGCTTTTGCTATTTCCACAAAGTCACTGTATGTACTGCACGCTCCACAGTAACGAATCAACTGTGAAATATACACTCCATATGCTGGGGATGCAGGTATATTGCTGCATAGAAAGGTAAAGTTCACAATTGGAAAGTCAAAATCATCACGTTTGTCATATAATCTGGATTTCAGACGTCCATGTTCGTCAATGAATAACAAAAGGTCAAGGTATGATGCAGAATCGGGTGTATCGGTTGTCTCTTAAATTTCAAGTTCATTGGGGTAGATACGATGTAAATATTCTTTAAATCTTGGGTTATTAAGAGAAAGTACATCGTCTATATATCTGAAGCTGAAATTAAAAGTCTGTGCTAGTTGTTTTTGTTTCTGTTGTATCAGCCCTTGTAAAAACTTTGCTTCATAAGAAAAAAGGAAAAGGTCAGCTAAAAGTGGCGCACAATTTTTTCCCATAGGAATCCCTATTGTCTGTTGAAAAACACGGCCTCCACATTCAACAAAAATGTTGTCGATCAAAAATTCAAGCATCTTAATCACGTCATTTTCACTGTATTTCTTGTTTGACTCAGTGTGGTTCTTTACAAAGTATGTTTTATCTTTTCCTATTACCAGATAGGAATACCTGCGGTCTCCGTTTTTGGTACAGAAACATTGATGTATAAGATCGGAAATTACTGTTTTAAGTTTATTATGGGGAAGAGTTGTACAAAGGGTAGAAAAATCAAAAGTTTGAATGCTATTGCAGTATGCGAGACGGTTTGAGGAGAGCTGTTCAAGGAGATCTTTGGAATTTTTAAGAATCCACATCTGATTCACGCCGCTCGTGGAATAGGCTTTTTCGCAGTAGCTTTTTAGACCATCTCTAACTGCAGTCAGTAAAGTAGTAAGGAGTTTGGATAGGGACTTAGTGGTGCATCTGGCAGATCCTGCAATGAATCTCTGTTTGTAGGGATTCTTGTGAAGCTTAGGCACCCAGTAAATATAAGTGAGAAAACTGTTATTCTCATCAGCTTTGATACCAAATGATGCTAACACAGAAGTGTGATTTGTGATTATCTCGTCCCTTGATAATGTAGTTGGGGAATAAGTAGGATTGCCAGATGAAGTGTCAATACCCATCTCCTTAACAAGACAGTCTAAGTAGTGTTTCTTGCATACAAACACAAGAGGAGCAAGTGCAATCAGGCGGTTTGGCTTTAAAGTCATCAATCTGGAAATCACGCAATACCCGTTTGTGGTTGAAAATAGTAGTTGCAATAGATTAAGTGTAGGAATAAGAGCTAGGTGGAACAGATTGGTCTTTGAAGTAAGGGGGAATGTTAGATTTCACTGTTTTGTTGTGCAGAATGTTGGAGAGATTAATGGCATCTAGGCCTTTGTTAGCACACTCAATTTTAAGAAATGATCGGTTTTCAGGTTTATTTGCAGAAGTTGTAACAGGTTTGAACAGTCTGTGAATGGCGATGTCCATAACGATAGCTGTTAATTTATATTCCATAGAATGCCAGTCAGTCACAGTTGAATCTAAACATACTTTGTAAAACGAATGAAGTTTCAAAAGTGGCAAGGAATACAATTTTGTACGAATGTGATGAATACCTAGTGGTATTTTCATAAATGGAAGGAGACCATTAATTGAAATGCCATGTTGATTTGGGACGGTATAATGCCTATGTCCATGACTACGTGGTCTTCGCTGGCTTCCATTAAGGATATTCATCACATTCACAGAACTGCATCCTGGGCTTGAAAGGTTACCTACACTACAAAATCACTACCTACAAATCAAAAGTTAAAGTCGACAAAATACTTTTATTTAGGTCCACTGACATGATATCTTGTTATAAATTTATATTAATATAATGAAATTATGTATGAGTATACGAAAATATGTCGGACAAGCACACATTCATACTTATATCGAGAAAATATCAGAAAATATGATAGTAAAGAACTTCATTTGCCTCGAAGTTTTAGTGTAGATTTTTGTCACAAAGAATCTGTTTTAATCTGTTTTATTTCTCTTCAAAAAAGAAATTGATAGATAAGCGAATTATATTATGGATAGAATACCAGCATGTGCTCATTATTATAAAATCGAAATGATGTTCGACGTTGTATTGGCAACGTGCCAATCTTTATTGTTTTCATACTTCATTTATTCTCTTAACATAGAGTCCTCATAAAATCTCGTGATTACCTGACTTGCACGTGCACGATTTGATACTTTATTATACAATTTTAATATATATATATATCATAGGTTACTTTAGTACATGTAGAACATATTATATCAAAATTCAAGATGGGTCGGAAAACCCAGAAAAGCTGAGGCGCAACTTACATACTTTACGTACGGGGATATTGAAAAGATACTCTGCTTGCATCCGTTAAATTAGCTTTGAGATCCAGGGACCGGAAAATTTTACATACATTCTGGCCTCTTACTAATACTGTCGATGTCTACTGAAATATATGATGATTCTTGACCAAATCTTGCGGGAAGTTTTCAGTTTGATTTTTCTTCCGAAGTGCAACAGTGTTTTACCAGCAGACTAGGCTCCTTTAGCTAGCCAGCAGATTAGCGGCGACCACCCCTTGTCCCATCTTTCAAAATTACGTATTGTCATATTCTCTCCTTTCATAATTGTGGTCATGGAGTTAATAATCTCCCTATTTTGGGTTCTATTCGTGTGTTTACTAAACTATAGGGAAACGACAGATAAAGGGGAGGTTTGGGTACCCATAAACCGTTTTAACCCTACCAATGGCTTTTGCTAGTGCCGGCACCAAGTCCGGCTGTCCCGAGTTCCTATCGTTGTTTACGTTTGTCCTTTGTCTTACTTGTATTTTTCCTGTGTAGTTCCCTAGCAGATTGTGGCAGGTAGTTATAATTTTCAGCCATTGTAGGTGTTTCCTTTTACATCCCATCCTCTGTAAACAACTGATACTGTTACTTAATTCGCATAGAGATCGTCATATTTTATGATTTTGTAATTTTTTTTAAATGCGACATGGGAAGCTAAGAAATATTTCAGTTGGAATGTTTCAAAGAAAAGGGACATTGACTATTGGAAAAGTCAAGTCAATTGCGTATAATTACGCAATTCTGAGAATCTGAAGAAAATGAATAAATAAGTAAACAGAATACAAAATAACTTCATTTTCACCTTAGTCTATTTAAAACTTCAGAAAAACCCTTTCAGGAAACCCTTTGGATTTATTTTCATTCAGTGTGATAATCTTTACTCAAACTTTTTTAAAATTATTTTGATGATATTTTTTATTTATTTTTGACTTTCATAGCTTTTCCACTCCAAAGTGATCTGCATATTCTGCATCCAGTCTAAGAGCAATATGATACCGCGGTGATTCTTAATTTATTTCCATACATATTTTAGTTGCAGAATTGACTGTGAACAAAATATCAGCAAGCTTTCAACTGTTTAGATTGACCTTACTGAACATGTCTAGAACTTCTGCTGGTTGGTCTGCCTGAGAAACATATCGCATAATATAGATTATACCACAAGATCCCGTTCATTACCATATTTTATCCACTAGAGATAGTTAACTTTTGGCGAGGCTTGCCGAGCATTTTAAAATTTTTGAATTTAACTATCGAGAATGGATAAAATATGGAAAGTGTTGTAATCTTTTTCTCTTATGATCAATGATAAACACCGAAAATTGTATTCCGAAAAGATTTGGCGGAAAATAGCACGGGGCTTTATTCAACATACGTTGAATAAAGAAAATTTATCTAACGGGTGAAAACCGGTTTAAACTTGATATATCATTAGAGAATATCATAAACATCTTTTCAATATTCAACACAGGAAATCTTACAGAACATTGGAACTTGGAACCAAGGGCAAATTACGCTACAATTGTTATGTATGTTTAACAAATGCACGACAGAAGTTTTCGGAATAGGATAATTACCTGACAAGTTTTACTTAATGGTTACTTCTACTATTTTATTCAATCTCGCTTTTGCATCTTGGATGAAAGTGATAAGACGTTTTCTGGTAAATAAGCGTTAGTAAGATTAATAGTGTTTTAGATTTTCATTTTCATATTGGTTGATTTAACATGACTTGTCATTTCAAGTCGAATCACTTTTAAGCGTTTAGTCATATACATATCCATTTTGGAACAATATAAAAGTGACTAAATCGTAGCATATAGGTAGTTTGTAACATAAATTGATATATTTACTTAACTTGATTTGATTTGTGTATATTACAATAAAGACTGAATAGTGTGATGCATTCAACATTTCACACTTGTATTGTTTAATTTATTCTTTGACTACGCTTTAAGATTTTATAACCTGTCATCTAAACAGTTTCATCTCAGAAAGTTATTGAAAGCTATCATTTCAAATAAAAAGTTTTTCTTCCCCGTTTTTAATGTATATGCAATGTACTTACATTTATTTACAATTTCTCGGGCACTTAAACGTTTTACTTATAAAGTCATTGCGTCAGCCTTAAAGTTGATTCAGATATAATTTGAGTTATGTTGGATTGTCATAAAATAAATGGGACAACAGGAAACATCCACAATGCCTGAAAAAAATAATCACATGCCATGACCTGCCAAGGGAACTACAAAGGCAAAACACAAATAAGACAAAAGACAGACGTAAACAACGATAACTCGAGACAGCCGGACTTGGTACTGGCACTAGCAAAAGCCAGTGGTGGGGTTAAACCGGTTTATGGGTACCCAAACCTCACCTTCATATTTCCCATTTCCCTATAGTATAGTAAACATACGATTAAACCCCATACAGGTAGACTACTAACTCCATGACCGCAATTTTGAGATCAGAGAAAATGACAATACGTAATTTTGAAAGATGGGTCAAGTGGTACTCGCCGTTAAATTGCCTGCTAGGTCAAAGAGACATGTCTGCTGTTAAAACACTGTCTCACTACGGAACTCACAAGCTCCCGACGGATTGATCAAGAATTATCATATATTTAAGTAGATATCAGCAGTATCAGTGAGAATGTAAAATTTTTAGGTCACTAGTTTTCCAAGCTTTTCTGGATTTTTTGGCAGTTTCTGGAATTTTCTAACAACATTTCCAAAAAAAAATACGAGGATTAGAAATGCCATGTATGCTTACTTTGAATGAATTCTTCTGATATACAAAACTTTATCTAGTTTGTTGATTTTCTTAGCTAACAATGATGAAATCTACTGTGAACTAAACATTTTGCATTGAATCATTGTTGAAAGTTCAACCAAATACAAAACTCTCCTAGGACAGACTGGAAATCAAAACACAAAATATATTAACATTAAACTGTTCATTATTATCCTACAAAACATCAAAAAATTGTACCAAGTGCAGGGATAAGTTCAGCCGTTATTTTTTAATAGATTAATTACCTGGCAAGTTCTAATATGTATTTAAAGGTAAATTGTACTCTTTTATTCAATAATTCTTATTAGTTATCTACTTTATCCAATATCAGTATTTATAAGCGAACAAATTATGACAAATTGACACAAACACACAAACACTTCTTGCTGAAAATTCATATTCCACAATGGCATTAGATTTCGAGCTTCTGTGGTGAAAATGCAAAGGCATTTATGGTAAATTAATTTAATTTAATTTGCTTTGTGTTCGATGATTTATCCGGGGTTTTAATTGATCTTGTCATGACCTTAAAACTTGCAGCCACATCAAATTAAAACAAAGTACTAATAAATATTTAACTTGGTTTTTATACAAATTAAAGGTTTCATGTTTCTGATTACTAGTATTTTTTCATAACAATGAAATACATTGGAAATCTGTGTATTTACAATTGAGGTCCTCTAATGATAAACGTCATCGAGCAATGGCCCAGTATATAGATGCATATATTAGAACTACTTGCAATTTATACAGCTAGCATAAACGTCAAGAACCGAAAAAGTACTTAATGAACCGTAGTGGGACAGTGTTCTACAAGCTTCTTGAGCTATCTGCCAGTTTAGCGGCGATCATGTTTTTCTCATCTTTCTAATTACATTTTGTCTCAGTCTTTCCATTTCAAGATTGTTGTCTTGTAGGAGTTTGTAGTTTACTTGTGTTTTATGTACTTTACTTTGAAGGTACTCGTCTTGATAAGTTGGCCTTTTTTTAGTTTGATTTTACTATGAGTCCATGTTCGTATTAATTTTACGCTATTCACCACACACGTGGGTTTGGATCCAAGAAAACGAGTTAAACCCCACTGCAATTTTTGCGCCTGAATGTGTTAATCATTGGCTTGTCCTTAATTATTTTACGAAAGGATATGGAGTAAATAAACATGAGAACATAACACATATGTTAACTCCAACCAACTGCAATAATTTTTATGAGCTGTATGGCCATTTCGGAAATTAAATTCTTGTCTTTTCAAAAAATTCTAGTTTCTTGATATTCGGGTTATTGGATGTGATGATTTGTATGGCACGCGATAGTAACAAAAATGCGGTAAACCTAGTATTTCGAACGAAAACTAGGGGTTTTCGTGCGAAATACTAGGTATACCGCACGTTAACTAGGGGTTTCCGATCGGGATACATAGTATTTTGCCGAAAACCCTAGTTTCCGATTGAAATTGAACGGAAACTAGGGGTTTCCGACGCAAACCCATAGTTTCAGATCGGTATCGGAAATTGGAGTTTAAACCGAAAACGCTATTCATAGTTTTAGCCAATGAGAATCGAGGAACGGAAATCGCTATTTGATATTTAACGTTCGTCCAATCAGAAACGGAAAACGGTATTCAGGGTTTAATTAGACCAATCAAAATCGTTTATTCTGTTTATCGCTTATGATTCTCTCTTTTTAGTCAAATTTCGTATTTTTTATTATTTTATGTATTTTGATATTATAAATTAATAAACAAATAGAGTTGTGCCTGTGACACTTTTAGTTGCGAATGGATCTTTAAAAATGACAAAAACAATAAAGTGTTTTGAAAATTTTACTTCATGATATCCTCTCGAAAGAGTTTGATATGTTGGGAAATTAAAAAAAAATCATCAAATTTAGCAAAGAGTGGATAGAAAAGTTAGATCTTTAAACAGTGGTTTAAACTCAGTCTTTAAAAATGACAAAAATAATTCAGTGTTTTGAAAATTTTACACCATAATATCCTTTCGATGGAGATTTATAATTTGGGAATCAAAAACTTCATAATTTTAGCATTAAAAAGGTATGAAAAGAAAAACTTTTAGTCTGCAGTTTAAACTAACTCTTTAAAAATGTCAGGAAAAGTTTATTGTTTTGAAAATTTAACATCATTGTTTCCTTGCGAAGGAGTTTGATATGATGCGAAATAAAAACCTCATCAAATTTAGCATAGAATAGGTATGAAAAGTAAGATTTTTATGCTAAAATTCATCAAGTTTTTGCTTCGCGAATTATAAAACTCCTTCGAAAGGATATTATAGTGTAAAATTTTCATAACATTGAATTGTTTTTGTCATTTTTAAAGGCTGAGTTTAAACCGCTGCTTCAAAATCTTACTTTTCATACCTATTCTATGTTAAATTTGATGATTTTTGTTTTTCGCAACATATCAAACTCCTTCGCAAGGATATAATGATATAAAATTTTCAAAACACTTAACTTTTTTGACATTTTTAAAGAATTAGTATTAACGGCAGACTAAAAATTTTACTTTTCATATCTTTTTTATGCTAAAATTCATCAAGTTTTTGCTTCGCGAATTATAAAACTCCTTCGAAAGGATATTATGATGTTAAATTTTCAAAACACTGAATTTTTTTGGTCATTTTTATAGACTTAGTTTAAACCGCTGTTTCAAAATCACACTTTCCATACCTTTTCTATGCTAAATTTGATAATTTTTGTATTTCGCAACATATCAAACTTCTTCGCAAGGATATAATGATGTAAAATTTTCAAAACGCTTAACTTTTTTTGACATTTTTAAAGAGTTAGTATAAACAGTCAACTAAAAATTTTACTTTTCATATCTTTTTAATGATAAAATTCATCAAGTTTTTGGTTCGGGAATTATAAAACTCCTCCCAAAGGATACTATGGTGTAAAATTTTCAAAATACTGAATTGTTTTAATTTGTCATTTTTAAAGACTGAGTTTGAACCACTGATTAAAAAATCTTACTATTCTGTCTATTCTATGCTAAATTTCATATTTTTTTTTTATTTCCCAACATATCAAACTCTGTCGAAAGGATATCATGAAGTAAAATTTTCAAACACTTTATTGTTTTTGCCATTTTTATAGAGTACGTTTAAACGGTTAACTTAAAATTATACTTTTCATTCCTCTTAAATGCTAAAATTCATGAAATTTTTAACTTCCAAATTATATAACTCCTTGGAAAGGATATGATGAAGTAAAAGTTTTAAATTACTGAATTGTTTTGATCATTTATAAGACCGAGTTTTTGTTTTTTTTAACTGCTTATCAAATTATTTATTTTTCATACAAAATCTCATGATTTTTTTTTTAATTTCTAAACACAGTACACATCCACTTATATGAAAATAAAAATCTTTGCTCTATAGATTAGTTAAATTGAATATTCTTTTTAAACTAAGTTTAAAACGGCGATATTTCACAACTTTTAACTGGTGAAGGTGAATTTAAATAGTCGAGATCGAATCCTCTCAGGACTCGCGAATCTGATATCCATTCGCACCTAAATGTGTCACAGGTACAACTCTATTTGATAATTAATTTATAATATCAAAATATATAAAATAAATAAAAGATACGAATAAAAAGGAATAAAAAGAGTGAAATATAATCGATAAACAGAAAAAACGATTTTGATTGGTTTAATTAAACCCTGAATACCGTTTTCCGTTCTTGATTGGACGAACGTTAAATATCCGTTTCTCGTTTCTCATTGGCTGAAACTATGAATAGCGTTTTCGCTTTAAACTCGAATTAACGATACCGATCGGAAACTATGGGTTTCCGTCGTAAACCCCTAGTTTCCGTTCAATTCCAATCGAAAACTAGGGTTTTCGCCGAAAACTATGTATACATGTAGGTATTCAAAATTTAGACTTTAAACAAGACCTCGTAATGTACTTTCATTTAGTTAATACCTCATATATAGATTGTTTTGAATATATACATTTAGTTTGAAGCAACGACAGTAAAATACCAAAGGAACAAAGCACAATATTACATAAATCAAAGTCCAGAGGCAAGGGAAAAGCGAGACCACCAGAAGACGGAAGACCAAAGACACAACACAACAAAAAACACAAACACTACATATACAACACAAAAACCTTAAGTATTTATAGTGTGAACTCTCAAAAACAGAGTGACATCAGGTGCTACGGATGGGTAAGCTTGACCTGCCTTGCATACAGCACATGTCACAAGTCATCGAGGTAATTTTGGGTTTGAAAGATCCGTTTTGAAGCTGGTAGGTTAAAGTCATTTTATATCAAGGATTCAAAACCAATAAAAATCCATGGTACGTGTTACTTTGCTAACCTTCAAACAGTACCAAGGTAAATATTTGGCAAGTTTATATAGATCTTTTTAGTATTCAAACAAAATCAAGGACAAACGTATCCACAAACATCACTAACGAAGACATAGGGGGAGGGTTTGGATCCAAGAAAACGAGTTTAACCCCAACGCAATTTTTGCGGCTGTCCCAAGTGAGGAATATGTTGACATTGTCCTTGTCTTCGTATAAATTTTAGTTTCTTGATATTTTGATTATTGTAGGTGGTTTGTTTCCATTGATTTATTCTCTTTTTTACCTTTTTGGGTCATTTAGGGCTTGCTATATGGTGTGAGGTTCCTCACTGAGTTGAAGACCATACGGTGACCCTTGGTGCTTTGTTTTCGGTCGTTTTAACCTGGATATGGGATGTTGTCGTCGTGACATTTACTCCATTTCCTTTCTTTTTCATACAAAACTTAAATTCAACAGTAAGATATACATGTCAACACGAAAAACTAAGGCACTGGCAGTGTGAATCCCAATAAAAACCGAGGGTGACATCAGGTGTTCCGGGAGGGTAAGCATGCCCTGCTCTGTATACAACACCCGTCACACTGTCAATGGGTCAGGGTAAAGTCAAAACCGGTAATGTCAAATCTAGGAAGACGTAAATCTAATTAAAAAGTCCTTTTTTCATTTGTGACACTGACATTACTGATAATTCTGATTTCGTATGGTTTTATGCATTTTAAACATTTATTGAAATTATGAATTTCCTTTGTTTGGGTTCTAGTGCTGCTGATAAGGAATAAATTTCCGAAATGGCCATACAGCTCATTGAAATTGTACAGTTGAAGTTAACATATGTTTCATTTACTCTATATCCTTTTCTAAAATATTTCATATCGATCTATGATATCGTGGTGTCTGCCATAGAATTTCTGAAGGGACAAAATTAATAACAACGGCTGAACTTATCCCTTACTCAGCAGTTTTTGTGACAGTGTTTTTGCTCTTTCCACAAAGTCCCTGTATGAATTGCACGCTCTAAAGTAACGAATTAATTGTGAAATTTACACTCCTTATGCTGGGATGTAGGTATATTGCTGCAGAAAAAGGACAGTTCGCAATTGCAAAGTCAAATTCACAATTGCAAAGTCAAAATCATCACGTTTGTCATATAACCTAGATTTCAGAAGTGCATCTTCGCCAATGTATAACGGATAATAACAAAGATTCATGAGATCAGATTTTTTACTGTTTCAAGTATCTCTAAATAAGCCTAGAATATATGCTTACTTCAAAATTCAATCTATCGGAAAATATAAAAGATGAATACGTCTATACTCAGGTGATCATTTTACTCAACTTCCATGTATTTCCAATACCCCTTCACATACACGAATTTCTTTTACGATTCCTTACGAATGGTCGATTCATAGTTGTTTGCAAGCATCCGTTTTTATATCTCCGACATTCGTAAATAATCCGTAGATATTTGCAAACATTCGTGATGATTCATGTAAAGACATGAAATTTTTTGGCATGTGAAAAAATTTTACACGAATGTCGAAGAATATTTATCGATTATGTCTTCCGTAAAACCTCTTTACAATTCGTAAGTCATCAGTCGTAGATTGCAACAAATCATAAAGTTTTTGCGATAAATCGTGGACAATGTAATTCCCTTAAAGTTTTACGATTTATTTACGAAAAATTGCGGGCACTTTACGATCGTTTTGCGATTGGGTTCCAGATAAACACGCATTCAAGCGATCATTTTGAGAATATATGAGATTACCGTACAAATTCATATGAGAGTGCATAGCAAACAAATGCAAGTATTTTACGATTTTTCACGATGTGTAAATAACATTAGGTTGGCACTCCAATCTGCGTCCTGTCCACCTTCTAAAAGAAGGACTGAAAGGTTATTCTGATGTTAGTTTTCTGTGGTTTTCTTCTGTTCCTTTGGGAGAAAAAAATCAAATGATGTTTTGTACAATATTAATTTTTTTTCTAGTAGGTCATTTCTCGTCTTCTTAAATGTGCATTTAAAGGCTGAATGGAGTCATATAATTTATGCTTACCCTTCCGGAGCACCTGATGTCACTCTGTTTTTTGAGAGTTCACACTGTTAGTGCTTTAGTTTTTTTTGTGTTGTATATGTGGTGGTTGTGTGTTTTGTTGGCATGTAGTGTCTGTGGTCTTCCGTCTTCTGATGTTCTTGATTTTGCCTTGTCTCTAAACTTTGATTTATGTAATCTTGTGCTTTTTTCCTTCGGTATTCTACTGCCGTTGTTTTATATGAGCATATTTTATCCCAAAAGAAAAATTATTTTCGTTTGTAAAACAATATTAACAAAATCTCAGATAATTGTAATGAACTCATTAAGTTATCGAAAATAATTCGTTAATTGTCCGTAAAAGATGGGATTAAATCGAACTAATTCGTATCGTGGTAGCGAGAAATTTGAGATTCTCGTATGCATTTATTCGTAATGATTCGTCAATTCTTATTGTACCTGCATCGCAATCATTCTAAGTAAATCGTTAAATGATCTTACGATTGTTTTTTTATTTATCACATTTGCTAAAGGGGGAAGGTTTGGGCCTAATAAAACTAGTTTAACCCCGCCGCAGTAGGTTTGTGCCTGTCCTAAGTAAGGAAATTTATAAAGCATTTGTGTGTCTTGTCTGTTTTCTTGTTAGTTTACTTAATGTCTTAATTTGGGGACCAACTCCGGCCTGCCTTTGGGTGTGGGGTTTCCTCACCGTTCATTGAAGATCTTATGGTGTCTTTGAGCTGTTATTACTCCCCTTTGGGTCGTTGTCCCCGTTTCTCTTCTTTTTCCTATTTCATATTCGGAACGCATAGCAAATCACTCGAAACTGAGTTTTACTCACAAGGATTCGTGTTATTTTTACGAATCTTGTAAATTTCAAGAAAATCGAGAGAAAATTCGTGTATGTGGAAGGGTCATAAAGCTCATTGATCCTCTTCAAGAATTAGAATGTGTAATTTCTTTTAGTACAAGAGTTGAATTAGTTCTTTAATAAATTGTGCACATAATTACATAAATTATAACAACTTTTTCCTGGATCTACGGGCCAGATAACCAAATGTTCCGTAAGGAAATTGTCAGCCAATTTGGTACAATTTATTAGTTCAAATGTACCATGACATTTACATAGTGTCACAAAACGCACGCAACTGTTCAAATAGCGTCAAAGGTATTCACTTCAGTATATCTTAGCCAAATACAATGATTGAGAATTACAAAAAAACAAAGTTATCAAATAAATAACTGCGTCAGTTATATGTTCAAGTTTTGTTATTAATGTTCAGTCAGAAATTGTTTGCCCTTCACCATGACATTAAACATAGAAGTGGCGGTGTTATAGTCACATGTGTTCATGCCAATGGCGGATTTAGGAGGGGACCACTCCCTTAGGTTGAATAATATTTAAAATTCCTAAGGGTTCAAAAATTGGGTTCCGGGTACCTCTTACGGGAAATTATGGCACCCGCTTCTTAGCAGAAAGTCTGGATCCGCCACTGCATGCCCGGTTTTACTTTACGATTGATTGACTCAATGGCAGAGAGGCGGATGGCGTATAAAATAATCGATATGTCAACTTTCTTCTGGAGCACCCAATGTCACCAGCGAGTTTTACGAGGATTCATTGTATAAGTGCAAGAGGTTTTAATGTGTGAATCATGTTTGTTTAATTTATTTATGTCTTCCGCCTTTTGGTAATCTCAGTATTCTCATTAAAATGTTCTGGACTTTTAATTTTTAATCATCTGTTTTACGTATAACTTCTTTCTTAGAGATTTCAATGTTGATATATTCTACAAGGATATTCTTGGAAGGATCATATTCTAAGTACCCAGAAATAATAAAATCTAGATATAGAAGTTGCTATAGTTTCCATGTTTAGAATACAATAACAGAGTTTAGTATTTTTGTTTTATCATGTAAATGTATTTCTTTCTTAGTTTTATGTAAATTGTACTCTTACGTTTAAATATATTTTTTCGACATTTCAAATTACAAAAATGAAATATTCGGAAATAATCAAATTGCCAAAGGCACTGATGGAAATGTATTTTTCAAACAACAATGATGTATGATGCAAAATGGATGCTTTTTGTCATTCTTTACAAAATTAAAATACGCACCAAAAGCATAAATGTTCCTAGGTTCGGTTACATGTATTTGTAGACAGGACCCTAAATGGAGTCTGCCTACTTTATTGAAAATAGAACATCTTGCTATATACTGACATTTCCTGATGGGATGAATATGTACTGATCAGGACAATTCAGTAGAGACTCCAGACGTTCTTCAATAGTACATGAGCCATAAAATTCCATAGTGTAGTGTCAGTAAATATCAAACGTCAATATGGTCCACACACTAAAATTGCATAGCAGGCAAAATTCTATATATGACGTTCCTATTTGGTCCTCTCTACGAGCACCTGCTATTTGGATAATAATTATCGTGACTATAATTTTGAAATGCCCTTCACTTCTGTCCCACCAGCAGTTGATTCCCTCATTTTGTAAACAGCAATTTACAAAAATACCCATCTTGTTTGATTCAATTTAAACATTAAATTGAATCTTAACTTTAGGTCTCATGATTTGAAACTGGATGAGGGTAACAGTCATACCTCTCATCTTTCAGTAAGCTCTATACTTTTCATTATGGTTTTTCTGTATTGATTAGAAATTAACGACAGTGTCTTTACTTAATTAGAGTTCATTTTTGATTAAGGTATAATAATTACTTAACATTAATTAAGACTTGAATATTGTCTAAAATTAAACTTCAATTCACCAGAGGTAGTAATCATGGTTTTCTTTACTTGATGGACCAATCCTGTGTATTACTAAGATCAAAACAAAAATACAAAAATTTCATAATAATAAAAACAAAATTGGTGATGTTTTACACTTGTTTTAAGGAGTAAATTCTAAACAGCAGCATTAGAATCAAATAGAATGGAAAGCAATTATCCAAAAATAGTCAAGAAAGAAGTTAATCATCATATTTTGTTATGACAATTCATATCAACAGCAATAATAACTGAATTGAAAATAAAGCAAATTAATCTTTTGTGGAGTCTTGTTAAGAAACAGAAAATAATTTGAAAAAATATAGGATTCTTGAATGAAGCAGGTGAGAGATACTCGGCAATACTCAAATTTCTATCTGGTTCTAAAGCTTTTATAAACATATTTTATATTCTGGACAATTTTCATTAATTGTTTATTCGTGTTTGGCTTTCACTCTCAGTACCTCAAGCTCCATTGAATTTTTTCTATAATAGACGAACTAGGTATCGACAAATTGTTTACCTACTTTGTCTTTTGCCTCATGGACTTTGACTCTTGACTATTCTGTTCGGTAATTTTGTTATTACCCCCATTTTATAAGTAATGACAATAAAAAACTGAATGATATAAACGATAGTTGCCCATCACATATTAAGTATTCAAATTTATTTATTTATTTTTTTTTTTTAAACAAAGAAACTGCAATTTTGTGCTTTACAGTGTATTGCAGTGACAAACTTTTGAATAAGAAATTTAATCAATAATGACAAGCAAAATTAGAACGTTTGAAAATCAACTCATTAAGTTTTGTCGTAAAAATATTCTCAGTGTGGCTGTACAAGGATACGTTCAGTTACAACTTATTATATCTTGATTAGAAAATCTATAAATTGCAAATAACTCTGGCTTAGTAGACAAACAGTATTATGTTAGAGTATCGCCACAAAGACAACACTGATTTAAAATTGTGGTTCTTAATACCTTAAGAATTGGTGGACGAACATTGGTATTATAGGTAAGCCTGATGGTTTTTTCTTGCATAATACAAAATATAACTGAATATTTGTAAAACAGGTGTGCGCTTCAAAGGTTTAAATTTTAACGCCTAAATTGTTAATAACTTACAGTTATCTATTGTATTTTTACTACTAAACACCTTTATTTGTACACTAAAACATATTTTCGTCCCGATATATACTATTTATAAGAATTTAATTCTATGGTACGAGATAGTAAAAAAATAAGAAATTCAATATAAATTGCACAAATACTGCAGTTTCGGATGTGAATCGGAAAAATGATTTACAGCGAAAAAAAAAAATGCTTTTGCAAATTAGTTTTCCTGTTTGTCAAAGACGCAAATTATAATTCTAGCCAATGAGGAACTAGAAATGAAATCACAAATAGATATTTAAATGTTCAGCCAATCAGAAACGGAAATTGCAAATTCGAATTCAAGATAAACCAATCAAAATCGATTATAAATAACAAAGTCACTGTATGAACTACAAGCTCTACAGTAACAAAGTAATTGTTAAATATACACACAGGTAGGTATATTGCTGCTGAGAAAGGGAAAGTTCAAAATCTGGAAGTCAAAATTATCACGTTTGTCATATAATCTAAATTTCAGAGGTCCAGGTTCGTCAATTTATAACAAGAGGTCGATGTGTTAAGCAGAATTGGGTGCATCGGTTGTCTCTTTAATTTCAAGTTTACTAGAATAGATCTGATGTAAATATTCATCAAATCTTTAAGAGAAAGTGCATCGTCTGTATATCTGAAGCTGAAATCAAAAGTCTGGGCCAGTTGTTTTTGCTTCTTTTGTATTAGCGTATGTGAAAACTTGGCTTCATACGAATAAAGGAAAAAGTCAGCGTACCATTTTTTTCCCATAGGACTTCCTATTGTTTGTTGAAAAACGCGACCGCCATATTCAGCAAAAATGTTGTCGATCAAAAATTCAAGCATCTTTATGACGTCATTTTCACTATCAACAAATAAGAATACCTGCGTTCTACGTTTTCGGTACAGAAACATTGATGAATTGGATCAGAAATTACTGTTTTAAGTTTACGCAAAACTTTGCTAGAGAGAGATATTTCTTAGTTTTGAACAAATAAAAGCTTAAATTTTGATTTATCAAGTTTTCCAACAAAATAATTCGATTTTCGGTTCAGCACCGAAGTACAGGAAAATATTTATGTTCTATTGGGGCAGTTTGGACTAAAACAAATGTGAAGGTATATCTCTGTTTTTTTTTTTTTTTTTTTTTTTTTTTTTTTTTTTTTTTTGGCTATATTAGAGCACAGTGCATTCACACAATCACACAAATTTGCTGAATATTAAGGCAATATGGACTACAGAAATGTATTTTACATGAGACTTCTCTCGTTCTATTTGTGCAATGTGGACTTAAGGTAATACGTTGGGTATGAAAACCCTAATTTTTCCGCTTGGGACAATATTGACTGAAACAAATTGACTTGTTATAAAAAAACAATTCTTCTCTTATTTCCATTTTGAATTAAGAACTAAAAAAATAAGTTAGGCATGAAAAATCTCCATTTTACTGCTCTCTTAGTGTAATATGGACTATCGCGAAGGTGACCGACATGAAAACATTCCATTTCAATGTTACATTTCAAAAATATTATCATTCTTCCCTATGGTTAGATAAGCAGAATACTTCCGCAAATGCAATATCTGATTAAGCAAATTATAACAGAAGTTGACCTAAATATATCAAGCGATTCTCCCAACGTTTGTCATGTTCCATTAATGCTATATGGACTAAAGTAAATGTGATAGGTATGAAAATCTTTGTTGTCATGTTTCATTTTTTGCTATTTTGACAACAGTAAATTTTCTTGGTATGACAAAATCTATATTGTGATGTGCCATCTTTACTATTTGAACTAAAGTAAATTTGCTGGGTAATAAACATCTATGTTGTCATGTTCTATCTTTGCTATTTGGACTAATGTAAATGTGCTGGGATTGAAAAATCTATATTGCCATGTTCTATTTTTGTTATATGGACTAAAATGAATGTGCTGGGTATGAAAAATCTATATTTGGCATGTTCCATTTTTGCTATTTTGACTTAATCAAATGTATTGGGTACAAAAATATAATTTTTTATGATAGTTTGGCAATTTTGACGAAACCCAAACAAATTATGCGTCTAAAACAATTGTTTGGTTAACGCTTGAATTCCGAATTGTAGTTTCCATTTCTGATTGGCTGATTGGCTAAATTTACTTATAATCATTTGCTTTTGCGTTTTTCGTTTCGTTTCGTCATGTTTATTTTCAACTTTCACTCATATTTCCAATTTCAGACGATTATCACAGTTTTCGATCGGAATAAATGGTATTTTGCAAACTTCAAGGTATTCTGCGCTCACTCGAGAGCTCGTCAATCAAATCTATATTTGGTTTTGGTGGTCCTTTTAATATTTGTTGTGTTTCAGTTGGCGGTATTGTCTCGTTTTTTATCAGCTCGACACTGTAAAATCGAACATTATGCTTTGTTCTGGAGATGGGATGTTGTCTCCTTGAAATTTACCCCATATCCTTTCTTTTTCATATTCATGCTTTGTAAAGTGAAGCTTATACGTAAGATTAAAGTTTTCATTGTATTTTGTAGTCTACACTAGTTCCGAAAGGTACTGAAAATATACTTGTTTATCCTAGTTATGAAAGGTATTGAAAATATCTTTGGTTTTTACTATTTTAATTAAAACTTGTTTTTATCTGATATATCTCTTAGATCAAAATTAAGGTTTATCATGATCATCATGTTTCATACTTGCAAAATAATATCGGTTTCACAGTAGTACAATCAGTACAGATATACTGAGAAATGCAATATGTGAAAGTCGATTAATCATGCATCTCAGCACATGGGAACGTTATCTGAAATGTCTCTGTCAATCATGCTCTCCTCGTGTTCTGATATCAGTGTCAATTTTACATGTTCGAACAAATTGGTCATTCCAATTAATTAATCACTTGTAACATTCAAACCCACCAGGGATATAGATATCAATGAAGCAGTGAAAATATTCATGGTTGTATGTTGATTAAATAAAGAACAAAACGAAGTTGTAATCAAATAATACTCCCATTATTTCATGTGATTACTAACATGAGTATCAGCTGATGAAACATTTCGGAAAACTTCTATATATGTATACTAGCCACAAAAAGAAACGATACTTTTTTCTAATTCCAATAGTTTTGAACTACTGCAGTAAAATTGTATTTAAGTCTAATGCAAGTAAGAAGAACCCATTGGCAATTTTATTCATGAAGATTTTTGAAAAATGTGGAAAGATGACGTCACAAGACTACAGTAAAATTTTATTTATTTTTTTTTCAAAAAGTGAATCTTTATGAAAAATCCTGATGTCGTTTGACGCTATCTGCCAGAACTTTTCTCTGCAGTATAACTTTCATACACCTTCGCTTTTATGGTTACGATAATGTTTCCCTCAACTGTCATTTATTTTGATATTATGATATTTGTAGCCTTGGTATGGTTTCTTTTTGTGGCTAGTATATATATATATTCTACTTTTGGGGTTATCTCTCTAAATTATATATGGACAAACAAACGTTAAGTATCAAGCATAAGTTAATATGTGAATATAGAGATCGGACATTTTTCTACTTTTTAATAACAAAATACCGAAGTTACTGTAAATTAACGAATTAATTATATTAAATATATTCTTGGTCATAAATATAGACTATTTTTTGTTGAGAATGCCAGAGGAATTTAAGGGCTGTTTGTTTTAAAGGAATCATGTTATCCTTTACCAATTGCTGAAATTATCACTTCAAGCATTCTTGCTTGTACACGATGGGCTTCATAAATTGCATTTTTAAGGAATATTTGTACACCAAATATTTGATTTAGAAAATTTCTCATTTTAACCCCAAAGTGGTTTTCAGTACGGGTTGACCGAGTGGTCTCAGAGATTAGTAGAATCAGATACTTACGTGTTTCATGCTTAGAAAACAATGTTTAAAGCAAAATAGTATACTTTCACCCGCACACTTTTGTGTATAATGCTTCCAATCTTCAAATTTTGGCTCAGAAAATACAAATATGCCATATTCATGACCAAGAGTATATAAATGAAGATAATGGAGAACTACAGAACCCGACATTTGTAATCTCAATCTTCAACTTTCTATCACTGTCCTGGTCAATTAATTCAGTGATTGTTGAAAATATGTCTTTTTCTGTTGAAAATGAAAATCTTGTGTCGAGAGATGTATGCTTCCAAATGAACTTCAATATGGTTTATTTGTTCTTGAGACAATTTCTCATAAGGACTTACTATCATACAATTTTATCTTCCATTGTCACTAAACAACCCTCGCATTGGAGATTTTCTTCATTTGATCTATCCAAAATAGCTCGAAATTAAGGATACTACAGACACTTGCACATCGGCCTCATTCCTTGATCTTCATCTTATAATTGAGACCAGAGGTAGACTTCAAACTAAGCTGTACAAAATGTACGACAAACGCGATGACTTCACTTTTCAAATATTTAACTTCCCTTTTCTTTGTAGCAACATCCAAACAGCGCCAGCACACGGAGTTAACATCTCCCAGCCCATTCGCTATTCAAGAGCCTGTGTTCGATACAGTGACTTCTGTGCTAGAGCCCGGTTGCTCAAAGTATTACCAATTTACTACATGTAAAGCTCTTTCTACATTTTGTATCAATACAAATTTTATGAAAATCGGTTCAGAAATGAATTCTATAGAATTTTTTGAACAGATGTAAAAAAAAATAACAGAAAACACCTACATGTACACTGACTGAAAATTACAATTACATGAGCCCGTTTTTACAAGAAATGCAATGGAAAATTTTACTTGTTGGTTTACTTTTGGCACGTCACTGTAAAGTAAGTGAGAACCGAATCGTCAATCCAAAACGAATGATCCAAGGACTATGGAAAATTCGGAAACAAAAAGAAACAGAGACACAACATGAGTACAGCGCAGAAAAGAAAAATGAAGACACACACACAAATATGTAAATTGGACGTTTCCACGGATTTTGCATAACCTGTTTTGACTCAAAGATTGATTGACTCGCTGTTATTGTGACGGGTGCGGAGCAGGACATGATAACCCTTCTGGGGCACGTGATGTCACTCTCATTTTTCACGGGAGTTAACACTATGAGTGCCTTAGTTCCGAATGTATTTCTTTGTATTTTCGTGCCTTGTGGCTGTCTGACGTCCTTCTTTTGTCCTTGTTTTTCTGTGTTCCGGTTTTTTTTTTGTCCTTGGACTTTGATTTTTGTAATCATCACTTCCCTTGTTCCTTCGGTATTCTCCTGTCGTTGTTTCAATCACCAACACAACAGACTGTGTAGAAAGGTTTACACCTGCCATTTTGCAAAAAAAAAGGTCAATGACTAAAAATTATAGAAAGAGGTCAATAACCGACTACCAACAACCTTAAACAATTATCAGTCTAGCTGTAAGTAAAATTTTCACCAAAAAGCCAGTATTATAAAAACCTATAAAATGCATGGTCTAAAATTGAATTTGGGTTAAATAGAGTTATTTCAAATGTATAAAATACAAACCTTGTGTTTATTACATTTATAAAGGTACCTAAATGAATATGTTTACACAATCATATAATTTGCTTAAGCTTATTCTCGCATAATTGATTGTGAACACATTTATTACGTTTTCTTGATCCAATGGAGTTCATCCTCATTCAAAGGACTAGTGATTCGAGAACCCAAAACACATGATATTATGGTATGAGAATGTTATTCCACATTAAATTCCCGCACCACGTTATAGTATTTTTTCACGTTTCAAGTACAAATTACGCAACAATTGTTTAAGTCTGTTTTCCCTAATGCACTGCAAGAGTAATTAAGTCTTTTTGAATGAGTAAATAACTTGACAAGTTCTACTTAAAGGTTAATTTTAATCTTTCAATCCATCATTCTATGTTGAGTAATTACTTTATCCAATAACAGTGTAAATAAGCGGACATCTTATGGCAAATTGATACAAACACAAATCAGTTCTTCCTTAGAATGCAAATTGTAAAACGCATTAACTTTGAAGCATCTGTGAAGAAAATACAAAGAAGTATTCTTAAGAATGAACATAATTTTGTTTGTATCACAATGTCTTCAATACTACAAGTTTCTTCAGATGGAGGTCTTTGATTTACAGGCTGTTGAACCATTCTCACCATTTCACTCATAACGTTGATGGATACATTGTTAAATGCTTATACAAAAATATAAATAGTTTTATATATGCAGATTTACATTTTATATCATAATTTACTCCTTTCTTATTATTCTACATTTATTCCACGATATAGCATATATCCTGCACCAATTCTGCTCTTTCACAATCTAAGACCGTAGTGTCTTGGTAGAGATCAGTGACAGACCTAAGAGTTAAAATTAATAGTTAAGATGTGACAAACTGATTATTTTGTCTCCACACGGAGATGCCGGGGCCGTATGTGTGTCCGTCACACTTTTCTGTAAGCGCTTTCATAACTACAAATTTTGACAGCTTTTCATGAAATTTATACCAAATGTTAATATCACTAATACCTTGGCCAAGATCGAAAATCAGTTTCGGTCGATTCTTGTTGTATTCCCAAACATTTAATTCTTGAACAATCCTGATTGTTTCAAAATATTGCAATTTCATATACTGTTAACTAGTTTACTACTTGACCGGCGGGGGGGGGTGTTGGGAAGAATTATATTTTTGTTACTCTTTATTCCTCTATTCGTCATTAATGACTCAAAGAGACATTGCATCTGCTTATTAAACAATATATTTCTATAACAATACAAATGTTTCCTCTACTGTCATGAAAAATTTGAACAAAAATATTTAGGATAAAACCACTTGCATTTTCTTGACAACAAATTAAACGAATTGGATGGATTAATATTTCAGCTGACATTTGGTATTTCAATGTGTACTAATTGTGCAGCCTATTTCGCAATCATTTTTGCATTCACTTGAAGCCAAAATGATAACACATTCTAAACAATTGGAAAAAAGTACATTTGCTAGTTTTTTTTTACGTTTTACGTTTATCTTGAATTGTATATTAGGTATTCGTTTGCAGATATCTAAATCATCAAACAACTGAAAGTATACAATTACTAGAATTACAAAACGCACCAATAACAGACATAAGAGTTTTCTGCCTAAAAGAGGTATACAATGAAATGTTTACTATAAAGGCATTGGATTCCTTTCTGATCACGAAATACATCTGTCATTCCTTATAAATGTATATATTACATATTGATGTCAAAAAACACATAAGAATGCTATATTATTGCAGAGTTCTATTCAGCTGATTGTCAATTCTTCTTCGGCCTCCTTATATTTTTGTAATCTTGATTAGAACTGGTTTTAATAAATCAGTTTTTGAAAGGTCAATATTGATCGACTAGGTCTGGCAAATTAAACAGGTTGGCACATTTAATGTTTTATTATCCATTTATCAAAATAGGACCTATATATAAATTGTAGTCTACTGCTTTCTTATATAAAATAAATAAATTGTGTTAACTGTACATGTCAAAAGATGTGAAATGAATTTAAGATATGTGTTGTATAAAGCGGTAAAATAAGCCACAAGACACAGCTTTTATTTTCTTTCTCTGTATAAATTGGAAATTTGAGATCAAAAATTTGACATGCCAAACTCTTGATGTCAAATTTGGTTTTTTCATCCACATATAAATTGACATCATAAATATGACATGCCAAAATCTTGATGGCAAATTTAATTATTTCATCCAGGATAAATTGGTATTTTGACAAACAAAAATGAAATGACGAAAAATTGATAACAGATTTAACTTATTTGTTCCAGGTGTTAATTCGTAATTTGACATTAAATATGACATGTCAAACACTTGATGTCAAATTTAACTTATTTGGTCCAAGTAAATAGTGAAACTTTTACAAAAAAATTAATATGTTACAACATTTGTGACCGCGTCTGAGAAAATGTAGCCAGATGCGGCAATAACGTTATCGAGAAATGACGTTCTAAAGTAAACGCCTATTTAACATAAAGTGCAATATTTTATTGCCTTACTTGCGATTATATTTTTGAGAAAAGGCTGACATTTATACTTTAATATGTTGACTTTATCAAATGAAACATTATTTCATTTGGCGGTTAATATTGAGCTATTGTCATCACTTGGCGTCCGTCGTCCGTCCGTCTGTCGTCCGTCCGTCCGTCGTCCGTCGTCCGTCCGTTAACTTTTCACATTTTCATCTTCTCCTCT
>MJUU01067922.1:232146-255222 GCA_002080025.1 Modiolus philippinarum | reverse complement strand
TTTTTTTGTCACTCAGTTTTTGTTTCGCTGTTATTTGCATTCCTGTTATTATCTAACAATTAACATTTAAGCAGTTGTATAAATTATTTCAATTTGTTTTTTTATCAAATTAAATTTGTCTATTTTCGACAATTGGTCAAATCAGATGTGCTTCCAAATTTAAATGCATTCGAACAAACTGTATTATATACTGTGCATTTTCTACGTACAAGCAGAAACATCAAGTAAATATAATATTAACCTTAACGTACGGATTAAATATACCTAGGATGTTATCATATTTTTTTATATATTCATTTTTGTGATGAAACGAAATTATCATTTCGCAAAATGTATTAACTTGAAAGATGACGTAAGGCTATCAATCAGTCATTTACGGATAGGACCGATCAATCATCCGTCAGTCACGTAATTTACGTATTGTATCCGTCGAATACGTGAATTACTTTTCCTATCCGTCAGACTTTGACGGATTGTTGACTGATCGATCACTGATCGATGACTGATCGTTGACGGCTGACGGATCGCTTAATGATCGCTCTTTTAGTAACGGCTACTGAAGCAAGGACTGTAGGCTCAGTGTCTGAGCCTCTATTTTCCAATTTAATTTCTATGTGTGTATGTTTTCATTCAACTGAGAACCACAGGAACCACGTTGGGTTTGAAATCATACAAAAGATCGTGAAAAATACTTAGTTTAGATTACATATGATGCAACTACACGTACATATAATACGCATCGAAAACGTTTTCGATCTGCATTTGATGCTTATTTCGTGTCAACGTAATGTTTCAAGGATACATTTTGAGTAAAACAATCGTGCAACTATAGATTATCAACATAAGAAACATTTCATCAGATTGTTCAAACGATTTTAATTCCGTATGATTTAAAAATACTAAATTACCATTTCAAATTCAATGCCACAGAATATTTTAAAATTGAGTTATTTTTTGTAACCATGTTGTTTTACAAACAATAGCATTAAACCAAATTTACTGTGAATTTAGTATAAATATATGTAATCTCTGAATTAAAAATATTCATCTGTTATTACTGTAACTCTGATAATTTAAAAGATCGAATATAATTTGCCGTCTTTAAAAATTGATTTGAGTTAATTAAAATAAAATAAAGTAAGATCCTGCAATAAAAATGGGAAAAGAGAATAAGACGATAAACATAGGTTTTCCATTTCAACAGATAATGACATTAATTTTATGTATACTAAAACATATCTGATGAATCGGACATACAAACATTTCGAATTTTTATGTAGTAGAACTAATACATGAATGTTGCTCTTTATATGACGTACACATGTATCACTCATATCCAAGTAAATGTTTTTTTTATTATTACAAAGCCGAAATTCGACGGAAAATGCATACAGCACCAACAACTACGTATTGTGACGAGAGTTGTTAATCGGATTCAGTATATAAATAATTTTTGTGCAGGTTAAAACTAACAAATTTTACATATTTTGCCAAGTCCACGTAATTTTTTTTCTTAAGAAGCTTTAGAAACAAACTTACAGCACGCAGTCCGAATGAATTTGTGACGAATATTCTGTTTTTAACAACTGTAAGATACGCTATCTCTTTAATACATCGTCCCCTTACATAAGCGTGTACCTATTTTTAGAAACAAGAGAGGTGAGACGCTGTGCATAAAACGCATAAGTATTGGTACACTTTAATCACTTCCAAGCCTTTATAAGTCTATAAAGATATAGGGAAAATATGCAGTTCATTGGTATTAAACTGTAGTGTCGAGCAGTACGTTATTAGGTTGAAAAGTCTACTTTCATTTTCAATGTTTACATATATAATTAGCTATAGGATACAAAATACAAAGAGATTTCTGTGTTTGATACCCTATTCCAATCCGTGATTTACTGAACCGGCTGTCAGAAGCTTTAAAAAGATAGGTTATACTTAGTTTATACAATCGTTTGGATAATTATGATGATCATAAATAGACTGATCCATGATTGGTTTTTGTAATATAAGACTCATCCATTTTTTCATATAAAAGGCAGTGTTCTGCAGTTAGTAGTCAGTTCGTATTTGGTTCTACAGCTCAGAACAATCCCAAACATAAGGAAAGGTAATATAAGAGTAGGATAAGCTATTTCATTAAGGACTTGTGGTCGTTTCTGCATAAGGAACTGACCATTTTGGCCTATCTGCATAAGATAGCCATACAGTAGTTCTTAGGTACAAAAGGTACACAGAAAGTCGACATTACAACTGTCCCTTGGACTGAGAGACCCCTGGTTCTGAATAAGGACCAGGGGTTCCTCAGCCTCATATTGCCAATCAGAGACAGTACTTACGGTCTAGGTGACCACCGGTCACATATTACAGTCCCTCCAGTCTAGGTGACCACCGGTCACATATTACAGTCCCTCCAGTCTAGGTGACCACCGGTCGCATATTTCAATCCCTGTGGTCTAGGTGACCACCTGTCGTGTTTATTAGGAATTAGTTAGTCAAATTACAGTTGATCATAGGGTTAATAGATAAGTCACCTCCGGTTATGAATAAGGACCTTGAGGTCTCTTATAGCACATTGTCATTAAGAGTAGAGTTATTCAATTAAGTACGTTCCGCTCGGATTCATAGAGAATAGGGTATTCATGCACGGATTTCGTTTGGTTTTATGCATTTAAAACATTTTTGAAATTATGGATTTCCTTTGTTTGGGTTCTAGTGCTGCTGATGAGGAATTGATTTCCGAAATGGCCATTCAGCTCATTAAAATTATTGCAGTTGGAGTTAACATATGTGTTATGGTCTCATATTCATTTACTCCATATCCTTTCGTAAAATACATAAAGATAGGATTACAATAAGATTTTAGACTTTAGTTTCGGCTTAACCTCGTGACACAGCAGATCCAGGGAAACGACCCTGGTACGGGTCCACTGGTACACTTGGTACCGTCTGTCGTGTGCGGGATACGCTACCCCCGGCACGTTACAAATTCATGCTTACTCGGAGATTGAATTTTCCTACTTTGATGGTTTATTTCAACGTAGTCAAACTGCCATCATGGCTTTATTTATTGTTATTTTTTTTTAAATTAATAAACATTTATAATTTTACTTCCATTTGCGTTTACCTTATATTCATGCACTTAAACAGCACAAATTTAGGAGCACAACAGAAAAGATTAGAAGTATAGACATATATTCTACACTTTCTAAATTGCTACCATTTTGATATAAATAGTTTACGCAAGCTTCCGACTTCGTTTCATGGTTTGATTCAAATATCGTATAAAATTCGTAGGAATGACAATTTTAATGTTTTATTAACAAAATCTACAATTTCAATCTTCTAAGAAAAACAAACTGTGTATAAGAGTAAATAAGATATAAACTATTCAATATATCAATAAATCTAAATGAGTTAAGTATCCAATGCTATAAACATAGAATAACTTTTGATTATACTATCATCAAATGTTTTAACAGTATAAAATGGTATGTAAAAGTTTCGCTATCTACTTGGAATATGTCATCAAGTGTCAGATTTAATGTCAAAACACCAATTTTCACCTGGAAAAAATAAGATAAATTTGCCACCAAGTTTTTGTCATTTCATTTTTGTTTGTCAAAATACCAATTTATACCTAGATGAAATAATTAAATTTGCCATCAAGACTTTGACATGTCAAATTTTCGATGTCAAATTACCAATTTATACAGAGAAAGAAAAAAAATTGACGACTTACTTCGGCCATCGTACGACTAAATATGACTGAAAAAACCTTAATGTGCTGGTAGTGAATAACGTTGCATTAAAGGCATATCCAACAGTTTCTTGCTATATTGTCATTTTCATAATTTTTAGATATGTTGTTAAACAAATGCCGACAAGAAAATATTGGATCGCCGATCTTGTTTCCATGGAAATTGACCTTAAACATCGATCATTTTTGCGTTTTTTTTTTTGAAGAAAAATTAAGTTCTAGTGTTATCATTAATTGAGAAAGTATATTTTTAATCTACTCGGTACCAGAGCAACAGAAAAACAAAGTTAAAGTTTGAAGGATTTACAGAAAGAAATGATTTTATTTAAGAAAATATGTTATATATTACTAAATTAAAGAGTATGCGGAACGTTTTACGGAAAAAGTTGCACGAAATGTGGAATTACACAGTCAAATTTACAATATTTTAAAGACTTCTCATATTCTGGATTTTAAGAAATTCTGGTATTGTGTTCTTCTAATAATAAGCTACTAAAAATGACAAAAGCAATATAGGTCAACGAGTTAGTTTAAGAGTAAATCTATAAAATAAGCAATTTTTAACAAATCTCCCGTCGGTAATCCGCATAAAGTCCTCCAAATTGGAAGGCACAAATTACCTTTACTAAAAAAACCATGGTAATTTCTTTGTGACGTTACAGTTATCAACGTCATAGTCCCGGGAAAAACTGCATTTTTGTGTGTTTTCTATTACAACATGTATCTCTCCCCTCCCTCTTGAAACTAATGGATATGCCCTAAATGCCCAAGGAAGATCTAAAAACAATATGACAAAATTAAGGGAATACAAATTGAGAAAAACCGGTCTAACAATGACCAAACATAGTAACCAAAATGAATAAGTACGCAATATAAACAAGTGATAACTGTGTTCGTAAGCAAAATACAAAAGTCTCCCAAACGAACTCCCATATCGGATTTCAAGGCATTACCAGACTCCCTCAAGGAAAAAATTTCACAGGGGTTCTCCTTATAACATATGTACTACATATTTCTAAAAATTCCAATTTTTTATCAGAAAACTCAATTTTCCATGACAAACAAGTGCTCTTTTGTCCATTATACCCAATTTCAGACCCTTTCCCAAAAAAATTGGGCAGGAGTTCCCCTTATGTAAAACATATTTCTCAAAATTCCTTCTTTTTTATCATAAAACCTGATTTTTCACAAAAATAAGTTTCTGCTTATATTTCAATGGCAACCAAATTCTCTTTTGTCCATTACACCCTATTTCAGACCTCTTTCCAAAGAAAATTTGGGCAGGGGTTCCCCTTATAACCTATGTTATTCATATTTCTCAAAATTCCTTTTTTTATCAGAAAACTCAATTTTCAACTAAAAAATACCTTTCTGTTTTTGTTTTTATAGCAAACAAGAGTTCTTTTGTCCATTACACCCAATTTCAGACCCTTTCCAAAAAAGTTTGGGCAGGGGTTCCTCTTATAAGCTATGTAATACATATTTCTCAACATTCCTTCTTTTATCAGAAAACCTGATTTTTAGCTCACCTGGCCTAGAAGGCCATGTGAGATTTTGCCATCACTTTGCGTCCGTCATCCGTCGTCCGTCGTCTGTCGTCCGTCGTCCGTCAACAATTTCAAAAATCTTGTCCTCTGAAACTGCTGAGCCAATTGTAACCAAACTTGGCCTGAAGCATCACCAGGGTATGCAGTTTCAAAATTGTGTTCGATTAGTCCGAAGACCCAACAACATGGCTGCTGTTACTAAAAATAGAACATACGGGTAAATTGCTGTTTTTTTTGCAAATAACTCAAAAACCGTTACAGATATCAAAAATCTGACGGAGGATAAAAGTAATCAGCATAGCAAGATCTACCTGCCCTGCAATTTTGAAAAAAATCCGAAAACCCGTCTTGGAGTTATTGTCCTTTTTCCGTAAAATTTTCAAAATTTGTGTATTTTTTATTTTTTATTTCAAAAAGTGTACAGTACAGGGAAAATTCAAGATTGCCGTTTTTGTGATCCCGAAGTGATCATTTTGTGATCCTGTAGCAGTCAATGATTGCAATCAAGGATTGTTCTTGCTTGCGATCAATGATCATACGGGTATTTGCGATCAATGATCACAAAACAATTTGCAATCATTGATCCCAAAAGTAATGATCAGTGATCACAACTTGTGGTGCGATCCTTGATCACAACAGTGCGATCATTGTGATCCTTGATTGCAAGATTGTGATCCTTGATCGAAAACTCATATGATCCTTGATCGCAAAGTCATATGATCCTTGATCGCAAAGCTGTCATCCTTGATCTCAAACTTGTGATCATTGATCGCCAAGTACATAATTATAGGTTCGTTCCATGTACAAACATATTTAATGTGTATGAAAGGGAAGTTTGAAAAACCGGAAAGTCTTGAAATGCATGCCTTGTCCTTCATATCTTTTGAATGCATTAACATATAGAGAAATTATTCACAAATATTTTAAAAGCTAATAGAAGATCTATAAAATGATACATTACTTTATGAAATAATTTCAAAGACATCACGATTACCGGAAGAAAAAATGTGAAATTAGGACTTAAAACTTTAATTTTCGAAATCTATAGGACTTAATCAAAATTTTTTTAGTGATTTTCAAAAATGATTTATTTACAAATAAAATGGCTTAAATGATTTTTTTTTGTTTTACTTAGAGGTAGAAAAAGTGGCCGGGAAGACTGCTATTGTTGTCTGAAAACTTTGAAATTTATAACTTTGAGTGTGTATTGAATAAAACTATACTAGCAAATCAATTTGTTTTTATTGATATCAAAAGATAATTTATTTATATATAAAAACGCATAAACTGCAATTGTTTTTTACTTAAGCAAAGGGTCAAAACCGTGACCTGAAATATATCTTATATGGTGGAATTAGGCAGTTACAAAACACATGTACTAGATTTTCAACTTTCATTGTGTATTGCATGCGCCTTGGATAACCCTTTTGAATTTCTGTGACTGATTTTTAAAGACGATTGATTGATAAATAAAATGATATGGCATATGTTATTTTCTTGCTATCAAAACAAAAGATCAAAACCGTGGCCGAAATTACATATGGTGTGGTCAGTCAACTGTCATTTTTTTCAACTTTGAACATATATTGAATAAAAATCAAATTATCCGGTAAAAAATATTTCTGATGTTGTAAATTAGCTGTTCTTGAGAATCGGATAAATCAGAGATACGTCTCTGAATAAATTAGTCGAAATTTCTGTTCCATATAATTCATTTACAATGTATATTTAAATAAATATACTGTACGTCCTTGTTATTTCTAAACAACTCATCTGCAGCCAAGTGCATAATAGGAGCAAAATTTAATCAATCATGTAAATCAAAATATATAAATAAATTTCTCCAATAACGTGTACAAACCCTTGTCCAAGAGGTACGACTTTTTTTTATAAGAACTTGATCGGTTGTTCGAAATCTTGTTATGTGAATGTATTATGCCTATCAAAAATATCACAAACGTAGTTTTATGAATACCAATTCACGTCCTAATCAAATAAACGTGTCAAGCTTTATGACACATTGTTGTTAATTAGCATCATTCATGCAAAATGGTTTGATGTAAAAAAAAAATCAAACAAACAAGCAAAAAAAAAAACAAAAACAAAAACAAAACAAAACAAAAAAGAAACAATATTCATTCTATTTTTTATCATTTAAAACGAACATTTCCAACACAAGTATCGAAATTTTTGTATTACTTGAATATGACTAATTTCAAGATACTTTTTTGACAGAAAACTACATTGATCATGCTTTATATCGGGTTGGATATCATTATATGAATACGCAACCGGTTTGTCGGAAAATCGAAAAAAAACTTTGTACTTATGGATATTTAATTGTAAAATTGAACATTTTAATATCTTCCGATATTACTAATAATGATCAATAATCTTCCAGAGAGCATTAACACAGTTTCAAAATCGATAATGAGATCTTACATTATTAGGATTAAATTATAACAGAATTGACGCATACCGAATTTAACATTACAGGGAACAATTCAATTTTTGTGTGTCGCGTGTGAAGCAGAATATGCTTACCCTTCCGGAAAACCTTATGACACTCCTGTTTGTAGGGGTTCATAGTATAATTTTCGATTTGCTTCGTCTTCATCACGATCATGTTCCAGTACAATATTTTCAAGAGTAATCCCCAAGAGTAACAGCCTATTTGTAATTTTGTAAAGTTTTGCCTAAAATTTTGCCTGAAACTTAAGTATTGATTACACTGTATTTGTGACTCGATTGCCCAGGTCAATTAACATGTCTGATAAGGTACGTGAGGTAAAAGCACTCACAGATTTAGCCAAAGACCTCTATGGAGTTACATTGTGTGCATGATGAAGGAAGATTACCTCTAAAACTTTCTATGATATTTCCTTTCGGTGTAAGAGGTCACTGAATGGAATATACGTAGTTCATGCCGTAGTATCGCCAGTTTATTGACAGCCTATGGTTTTTATGAGACTACATAATATATGTATATATTCCGTTTTAAGTTCGGTAGTTCTGTCAGAGACAAATAATGCATTTGCATTCGTCTTTGAATCTGTTCAGATGTTTTCAACTAAAGATTTGAACAGGTTCATACGATATTACATTACACACAATCCTGTCCTCTTGAGTAGACCAATCATGGAATAGATCGGAATACGCACCTTAGGTTCTTTTAAGAATATTTTGAAAAAGGAGAACGTTTCGTCATCCACTTTTCAGTATAATAGTTTTGTTAATTAATACATCTAAATGATATAGAGATTGATTGCTGCAAGTGACACCACCTTGATTCTAGCATAAAGAATAATGACGAACCCTGTTTACGAGGGGGTTAATGTTCCCTGTCTAATGATGAGCAAGCTAGAAAAAAATGCCATGCAGTCACTGTATATTATTTTGTCTTTTTTATCCATTTAAGAGGAGGCGGACAGGATTAAGGGAGACCGGGAGAAAGGGGGCGGGAGAAAGGAGAAAGGTCCAGGAGAAGAGATAACTTAATACCGACAACTTCTGTCTCTTCAGTGCAGATAAAATCTAAACGTTTGGAAGACGGTTAACTCACTGATAGAGAGCAAATAAACAATATGATCTAAATGTAAAGCAAAAAAAAATAAATAAAATAAAAAAAATAAATAAATAAAAAAAAAAAAAGAAAAATAAACAGCTAAGGACCGAGCTTTGAGTGAGGGACATACTCCTTTGTTTTCAAAAAAAATTTACAAAAGTTTAGATATTGCAAGGTTCAAAATAGAATCGGCTTTCTGGTCAGCACCGAAGTACTGACTACTGTGCTGGTGAATACCCTCGGGGACTAACGGCTTCGACCCAGTGGTAACAAATAACTAAATAAGAGGGAGCGGGAAAAAGAAGTGGGAAGGGAGGAAAGAAAATGAAAGGGATACCGTGAGAAAATGGGCAGAAGAAAGGAGAGGGCGAGTGACAGGAGAGACACACCTTGTTCGCCCCCTCATTTTACTTGACATTTTTTTTCCATTTTCGGAGATTAAATGTATAAGCCCGCACCTGAATCGGTTTGCCGAGTGCGTCCCAATGGCCAGCTGGTGGATAGGGAAATACCCTGTCTATGCGGGATAGTCAGGGCATAATACGGAAAGCGAACCATAATAACCGAACTATGTGGAGAGACGCAATTCTCCATGAAGTATAAAGACCCCTTCTATATTTTTCTAAAAAGAGCAGAGTCACTTGGTCTCGTATAGAAGGCTAAATTTCCTGCCCCTACCCATACTCCCATTGTCCAGTGGCTATCAAAACTCGTTGCCCGGTTATCCCTTCCACCTCTATTTCTGTCTTCTTTTACTTACATTTTTTTTATTTGATTAACTTGTTCTCGTCCTGATATAACTGAAATATTCCTCACTGAACGTCAAACTCTAACTAATCAATCAATTAATCAATCAAATGTATAAGCAGTCTGGACTCGATTATTCTAGTGTATTCTATCTAAAACATAGTTTGATCATAACCTCTGAAACTGTTTAGATGCAAACTGAATCAAACCTCACATTGAAGTCTTTCCGTCAACGCCAAGCATAAGACTCTATGTCAAAAATATTTTGATCATTACCTTTGATAGTAGACGAAATTTGAAGCATAGAACATATTGATAGTACTGAAGCAATTTTAAGCACAGAAAGTATGAAGATAATCTCGTCTGAAACTATGAAAGCAAATTGAAACAAAGTATACATGAATGATGTATAGATTTCTCTATGATCTGACAATAAACATGTAAATATTTTCAACAGCACTGGGCATGATTTACGACTGAAATCATGGTAAATGCATACTTTGATCATCTATTCAAGTGTGACATAGCATTTGTTGAGTAATTATTTTTAATTTTCTTACCTGGTAAGCAAAATCGAGCAGAAATAGGTTTATTATTTATTTAACCTTTTGTAAATTTGTATTTCCAGTATACCAGAAAAGTGGGGCAGAGCTGGATCACTGACCCATTGGATAAAATAATGACAATAATAACAGTCCGAAAAGTCATTGTGTGAAATTATCTCCCTTCTAAACATGCTAATGAGGTGGGCGTCTACTTCATCAGCCATATTTTAGAAACACGCCGTCTGTTGATGGTGCATAGTAAAGGCTGGATATTAAGCTTGTTCGGGTATATAAATCACAAAGGAACGATGCATTTAGTAAAACAAAAACATTTACAAAATAAAAGATATCAGTTGGTCTGCTATTGCACGTTCAATTGTTTATAGTTGATGTCAAATGTCTTCACTGCGACCACACTAAAATTAACCTGGCGACAATAAAATATTATAAAAAGGCAAAAAAGTACCGGGGGCGGACACAATTTCTGTATTAAAAGATAGCCAAAGGATTATTCTTGAAAGGGAAATATGAAATAATTGGTTTCAAAGATGTATATTTCAAATATCCAAAATGACATCCCGTAACTAAGGTGAAATTGAGGGTGGTATCTTCCATTGTGTTCATTATTTGGCGGTAAATGTTATTTATAAATACTGCCGAGGTACTCACAGGGATCAAGGTACCCCATTATAATAAAATTATACGAAATTAATGGGAATGTTTCGAGATTTCTGTATCTAAATATTTATTTGGAACGATAGTCGAATGTTTACTGTTCCATTTAAAACAATAAAACAAACTATAGACAAAAAATCAAATTACGATTACCTGAATGGGCCTCTGACTCTAAGTTGTAATCATGACGTATATAGGTAAATTCGATTTCATTTCTAAAAATAGAGCCAATATTGTAGTAGCAGACTCCACGAACTTTGGGGTTTTATTCTGGGAATTTGCGTGGAAGGGCGGAAATGAAATTTTGCACACGTATTGATCAATTCTTTATGAATCAGTATGTCAATTTTGGAGAAAATCTGGAGATGTATATTTGTGTCATCCAGAATGATAGACACCAACTTCAGTCCACTTAAACCGCAATTTACGCACTAATTACAAACTTTACAACCCAACGGCAAACATTTACATTATTTCTATACCTTAATGAAATACACGATTTAAAAAATCATTAAATTTTCTAAGTAGAAACAACTTTTTGGAATTTGTAACTACGGAAAACAAATCTAAGTAGACCTTTTTTGTTTCGTTTAATGAAGAGTTCCATTTCTTTTGTTTAAAACTAATCACTTATCGGCCTGATAATACAAACAAAATGTAAATTAATTCGGAGAGTTCCGAAATATGCGTCACGTAGGTTTTAATTGACATAAAAAAGTTTACATACATCGCTAAAGGTATTGAACAACCGATCACTCATAATCAATGCGCATACAATATACATTGATAGCTTCTGGAAGATCTCTTGTTTACTTTTTAAAAATCTTTCCTGGAAAACTCTCATCTCGAAAGTCCCATATTAGAGACTCGTGATCAAGTCCTGCAAGCTCGTTTTACTAGTCAGTGGTATACATATCTGCATTCAAACACACGAGAACTCTTATTTAGAGAAGCCCTTTTGAAAGATTAGATGTGACCGTTTTATAAAACAACGGCAGTTTTTTTCATCACTGAAATTTTGTACAGTACATCCATAAATCCTTGGTCACCTGGTAACCGATGTTTATTGTGGTTTGTTTATTGCCACCAAAACTTTACTTCACCTGTGCAAGGTGTGGCAAACGCCTCGCCTGTGCATGTATTACAGATAATCGTAAATTAACCTACCACACGCACGTGCCTTTAAGATATTTACACCTTTGAGAATGCAAAAGGTATTATAATCACGAAAACAGTGTTTTGTTTGTATAATAGTCTAAAAGGGTGTTAAACAAAACTACTATGTATTAAACAAGCGCAATGTAAAATTTATTCATATATGTATTCCACAGAAAATAAATGCCTGTTTCTTAACTGCAGTTTCAAATAAATATCAACCTTTGCGCTCGTGTCTCGACTTTAAGCTTGATATCCCTCATCCATGGATAAATATGTAGTGGTATATCATTTTCTCTTATACTAAGCATTTCTTAACCGTCCATTTTCAAACTTATATATGGGAAGTGTAACAGTGTTTTTATTTCGCTACAAACATTCTTGCCGGAATACATGAACTACCGTTGAATATTTAAGCCGGAATCAAAATACGTATCCTATGTTAGTGTATCACCAAGCACTTGGAATAGCCTACACAAGTTCCCGTTACTTCTGACAGAGACATATAAAATTTTATATGTCTCTGCTTCTGATAAGACTGACACGTTGTCAAGTAACATGATTTTTACAGAAAAGGGGTCAAAAAGTCAATTTATTAACCCGAATACACAAATTCAATCGGGGACTACCCAGTCAGCAAGCATACGTTGGGCCAACGTTGGCAAATGGTAGTAAGGTTGGCAATACGTTAGTGTTGGCAAGACAATATTGGGCCAACATTGGCCCAACATGGGCATTGATTTTTATTATCATATTTAAATAAATATTTTCAACATTTTTGGGGAATGATAGAATTTAGAAAGATCAGTCATAGGTGCAAGCAGAGTATTTTGCAAATATTTTGATTTTTAAACATATGCACTTTTCCAACGTTGGGCCAACGTAGGCCCAATGTTAAATTTATGATTCTGTCAATACCTCTTTCCATTTTTTAATACCAATTGTATAAAAAAAAATTTGTTTTAAAAAACATGGTCAGTATATTCGACTGTCTATGAAGAAAAATGTTTTTAATGAAATTTAAGGACAACATTGGCCCAACGTTGGCCCGATGTTATACCAATGTAGGCCAAGAAGGTTACAATATATATTCTTCTTCAGTTATATACTTTTCTCTTAATGGCATTAAAAAAGCTCTTAAAGAATGTATTTTAATAATAATAGTAGCATAGGTTTTTTTTTCATTTCTACCGTCCAGATACATTGGCCCAACGTTGGGCCAATGTTGGGACATTTATATAATTAATTGAATACAAATATTTTAATTGCTTTTCTAATTGCAGATTATTCCAGAAATTTATTATTTGTACATGTATAATTTATTCATTTATAATTAAAACAAATAACTTAAAAACTGAGAATCAAATATATATTTGATGATAATTTGATATCCTGTTTTGCTGTCAGCATGTGTTCTCTGATAATGTGAAGTTTTAATTGCCCTGAGGTCAAACATATGGCATTTACACATCTAAATTTTCTGTTGTCATATAGTAACTGCCTATAAGTGGTGTACCTTAGAATATTCGAAGGAGATAGATATGTAAGTTTTTCTTCATTTTTCATAATTATTAGATAGTTTAATATGAAGGGAGCAAAGTTTGAATTTATTATAATATTTGTAAGTTTTATCATTTATTCATATGTTTTTATTTACAATAACTGTGTGAATTATACCTAATACTAGTAACATATACTTCATTATAATCCGGACGAAACACGGAGTATTTTCTCTTTCTGAAACTTATCTTTCAAATTTTAGTTGTTTCTTTTTCTTTTTTTTCTTTTTTTTGCCTTTTTGTGTTTTTAGTAAATGACATAAAATAAAGTATTTATATATACAGAGAAAATTTAAAACTAACAATTAGACTTCTTGAAAATGAAATGACATTCAAATATTATACTTTCAGAGGGAAAGACTGAAGCAAACTGAGATGGAATCGGATCGACAAAGGATGGATCAACCACAGGGACTTGCTCCCGGCCTAGAAAAAAAGTATACTATCAAATATGAATCTCGGAGAAAAATACACGTGTTTTTTTTTCTCGAAGATTCATATTTGATAGTAAACAATTTTTTCTAGGCCAGGAGCAAGTCCCCGTTGTTTAACCAGAGGGAGAAGTCGACGTAGACAAGGATACTGTGCCCACATATTACCAACAATTTGCCAACCTTTTGCCAACGTAGAAAAAATACTTACAATGTTGGGCCAACATTATGCCAACATATTATCAACATTGGCCCAACATTGTGCCAACGTAGTACAAAAACCCTTACAACGTTGGCCCAACGTTGAGCCAACATGATGGGCCAACGTTGGCCCACTTTGCACTTATACGTTGGGCCAACGTATGATTACAACATCGGGCCAACGTATCATGATACGTTGGGCCAACGTTGGCCCAACATTTACATGCTGACTGGGTAGTTACATGTATATTAAGTTTTAGCTTCAATAGACAGTAGAAGATCCAAGAAAGTAAGATAAATTGCGTCTGTTTGTTCCTTGCATAGTTTTTTCATATCCTCTTTATTCCGTTTAGTTACTAGAGATGAAATATTAATTTGATTTTATACATTTGTCAAAGTACCCGGATAAAAATGTCAAGTTGGGAATTCTTTTAAATTTATTTCTAATGCTCGTTTAATCCCCCAAAGCTGTTACCAGTCTGTTATTGTGCAAGACTTTTTTGTGTAATGTAAGTAAGCCGACAGCTCTGCGCTAGAGAGAGTCGGACACGTGTGTATATTGAGACAACAGTGAAATATACACAGACAGAATGTTTTACGACTGTGTGGCAATCCCGGGGTTACAATATACAATCACCTTCACCTTCACCTTGTACACTGGCAAATAAACTTCTCGCAAAACAGGAGTAAATGGCATATAAATGATAGATAAACTTATTTAAAAAAAAATCAGTAACCCGGCACTGTAAAGTACATAATATATACTGAATGTAAAATATTTTCATTATAAATTATTCTAGGCATGTGTACAGTATATACAAAAAATTTTTTACTCGGAAAATAACATTAAGATGTAAAAGGCTTCATATCTAGAAATAAAAATAGTAAAAAAATAACAATAATAAATAAATAAATTAGTAAATAAATAATATGAAAAAGTAAACAAAAATGAAAAAAATAATGAATTAATAAAAGCAACGAAAAAAAAAGAACAATTCTCGATTTTTGTTCAACAAAACGTTTTACTGAAATGAATAATACACGTAAAATAAACGATTAGTTTTCATATATAATGAATATAAGTTAAGACGGTATTACATTTTTCATTTTGTTTATAAAAAATTCTATTTTTAATAAACAATCATTGATAGTACAACTCTAGTAATCTTTGTGATCCTTGATCGCAAGGATTGTGATCCTTGATCGCAAGGTTTGTGATCCTCGATCGCAACGGCTGTGACCCTTGATCGCAACGCTTGTGATCCTTTAATTGTATCTCCTGCGATCATTGATAACAATCCTTGCGATCAATGATGACAATCCTTGCAATCAATGATCACAACACCTGCGATCAAGGATCACAACACTGGCGATCAATGATCGCAAACCTTGTGATCATGCGGTCATTGATCGCATTCCTGGATTGCAATCAATGATCATAACTTTTTTCTGTGATCCTTTTGTGATCCCTTAGTGATCCTTTTGCAGTCAAATTGCCAGGTTGAATATTCCTGGTACTGTAACAGGTAGAGGTCAAGTGTAAATTGCAAAAAGGTTCAGCATATCAAGATCTTCCCACCCTGAAATTTTGAAAAAAATACAATTATCCTTGTAGGAGTTATTGCCCTTTTTTCACAGAATTTGCAAAATTTTCATATTTTTCACTTTTATTTTGAAAACTATAGAAGATGAAGGTTAAGTGTAAATTGATAAAATATTTGCCATGCTGTGTGGACTTCAAAACTGGTGTTGAAAATTGTTCGCTGACCGCAATTTTCTAAATGGCCTCCAAAAAAAGGCGGGAAAATTCAACATTGTTCGATTTCAATGATTTTTGGTTTCCATATAGATATTGATGTTGCGACTTCAAACCCAGTGTTGAAAATTATTTGTTGAGAGCCATTTTCAAAATGGCCGCCAAAAAAGGCGGGAAAATTCAACATTGTCCGATTTCAATGAAATTTGGTTTCCAAATAGATATTGATGTTGCGACTTCAAAACCGGTGTTGAAAAGTGTTCGCTTACCGCCATTTTCAAAATGGCCACCAAAAAAGGCGAGAAAAATTCAACATGTCCGATTTCAATGAAAGTTGGTTTCAAAATAGATATTGATGTTGCGACTTCAAAACAGGTGTTGAAAATTGTTCGTTGACTGCCACTTTCAAATGGACGCCAAAAAAGGCTGGAAAATTCAACATTGTCAGATTTCAATGAAATTTGGTTTCTAAATAGATATTGATGTTGTAACTTAAAATATGGTGTTGAAAATTGCCGTTGACTGCCATTTACAAAATGATGTCTAAGCTTCAAAACTGGTATCGAAAGTGGTCCTTAGGAAGAATATTTTTGTCAAAAATGCCCAACAAAGAAATATAGTAAAACATGATGAGAGCTAAAATACAGTTCAAGAGTATGAGGGACTGAAGTTCAACTGTATAACTTACAATGTGAGCTTGATTGAACGATACAGGCTCCTGGGAGCCTCTGGTTCACAAAAATAAGTCTCTGGTTTTGTTTCCATGGCAACGAAATGCTCTTTTGTCCATTACACCCAATTTCAGACCCCTTTACAAAGAAAATTTGGACAGGGGTTCCCTTTATAACATATGTGATATGTATTGCTGTAATCAAAATATAACCATTAGCATAAACTACTTTTTTCTCAAAATTTCCATTTTTTGTTTGGTTTCCATGACAACCGAGATTATTTTGAAAGTTCCAATGCTATAGAACCCTTTCTTACATTACAAGCACCTTTCCTATGGAGTTTCATGAAGCTAGTATTAAAAGTTTTTGAGATGCAGTTAGAAATAGGGTGAAAAATATCGAAAATTTCATTTTCCCATAGGGTTAACATTACAGACCCCACCCTTTTGGTGCCCCCAAATGTACCCTTAATAAACCCCCTTTACAAAATTTTTTGTTTTAGGCACAACTAGATATATGGGGCCATCATCCTACAAGGTTTAAATTTCTAGGTCAAATAGTCACTGAGATCTAGTTCGGACAAGTTCATCCGGACGAGAATAAAGAAAGAAAGCGGAATAATAAAAATAAGAAACGCAACAAAAACAATAAGTCTCCCAACTTCGTTTGGGATACTCATTAAAGCAGTAGAGTGCGATCTCAGTTGGGAAGGGTAATTTGCTGCATAAATGACAGTTGTCACATTTGCATGAAATATAGGTATCAAAATATGTTCCCCGATGGCAGCCACCTTGGATGAGGTAGGAAAATAAAATCCAAAATTTTAAAGGAGCCCATCCAAAGACTATTGTGTTCAAATTGAATCAAAATTATTCAATAGTTTTCCGATGAGGATATCACTAAATGTATTTTAAAGAGTCCAATGTTCAGCATAATTCCACTGTGGCAGCCATCTTGAATGTGTTGAAAACCCGCTGGATATGTGTATAAATTGTTGTCCTTGACAAATTGAACATATTTGCAATTCAAACTTATTTTTTTCTCAAATATTTTAAGTAATACAAATTAAAGCATATTTAAATCATAAAAAAATCCGCGAAAAAGGACAATAACTCATATTTGATTAATGAAAGAAAGATAACAGGAAACACTTACAATGGCCGAGCATTACAATCACATGTCACAACATCCAGGGAACTGCACAAGAAAAACGATAAAATGACAAAAGACGAATAAAGATGACGATAGGAACTCGGGATAGCCGGACTTGGTACCGCCACTGGCAACAGCCAGCGGTAGGGTTAAACCGGTTAATGGGTACCCAAACCTCCCCTTTCTCTATCCCGTTTCCCTATAGTATAATAAACGTACAAATAAAATCCAATACAGGTAGACCACTAACTCTAAGACCACAATCTTGGAAAGGAAAGAATAGACAAAACGAAATTTTGAAAGATGGATCGAGGAGTGCTCGCCGTTAAACTGCCGGGTAGCTCAAGGAGCCTATTCTGCTTGTAAAACACTGTCGCACTACGGAATAATCAAATTCAAAGCTTCCCGATGGGTTTGGTAAAGAATCATCATGGATTTCAGTAGACATCAGCAGTATCAGTGAGAGGCCAGTATACTTGTAAAATCTTCAGGTCATTGGATCCCAAAGCAAATTTTACAGAATCATGAAGAATATCCGGTGAATATCCCCTATTACGTAAAGAATGTAAGTTACGTCGCAGTTTTTCTGGATTTATTATCATTTTTTGACATTTTTATACAACATTTCCGTAAAAACGAGGGTGAGAAATGCCTTTAGTAATAAGCTGTTTGCGAGTCGCATTATATTTAGATACCAAATGTTCATATCTTCTATAAAACTTCTTAAATGTGTTTATCAATCTATGAAATCTGTAACCTTGTTGTAATAGTTTGGATGTGATAGTAAGGTTACGTTCATTAAAGTTGTCAAGAGTAGATCAGACGCTTGCGAATCGTACCAGTTGAGATATATATACCCCGTATGATGGTGCTGCAGGAACGTCGCCATCACGAAAAGGAAAATTTGTAATAGTGAAATCAAAATCATCCCTTTTATCATAAATTTTAGTTTTAATTTTTCCAGAGTCAACGATGATAGTTAGATCGAGAAATGGGCAGTATTAAGAAGCATTGTTTGCTTTATTCAGGTTCAGTTCTTGTGGGTAAATGAGGTCGACATAGTCTAAAAACTGGGGATTGTCAATAGTAAGGATATCGTCGATATACCTGCTGTCATCGTTGAAAATTGAAATAAGTTGATCACTGTTTTGTATGGTTCCATCCAGTAGTTTTTTCATAAAGTCCCGTTCGTAACAGAGTTACGTTCGTTATTGAGTCTACATACTTTTTCAAAACTGCAGAGTAGGTAGATCTGACTATGGTGATTATATTTGGGATTTAAACTTTATCACTATCTTCTATCATATTCAAGATATTAGAAACAACAAAAACAACAAATAAAAATTTTATGGAAAAGGAAAAGGTGATCGGATTTATATAGCAGGATAGGTAGATTTTATCATGCGCATTGTTTTAATTATGTCAGTTTTTTATATCTTTTTCAGTTATTTGTAAAAAAAACAAAATAAAACAAAAACAAAAAAGAAGCTATTTAATTGTATAATTAGTTTAAGTAACAGCAGTCATGTGTTTCATCTGCAGACTTAAAAATCACACATTTGAGATTAACTACTCTGGTAATGACTCGGTCCAAGTTTAGTCCGCCACCCGATGCCAAAAAGCTAACAAGGTCCCGTTGTCGAACAGCTAAAAAGGAAATGAAATTAAGTTGCAAAAAGGCGTCATGTGTACTGCTATTGCCTTATTGTTTTGTAGAGTTATTGTTCACTTGTGTTTATTTGCTTTGTCTTTGTCATTTTTTTTTTTGCCTTTCCGTTTTCTTAAGGTATTTCCCACTACAGTGGAAAGACCTTATTGTATTTCGTTTGATTATTATTATTCTTTTTTCCTCTGCCATCAATGTTGTCAAAGTGCTTCGATCAATCATAATCAAACTTGGTACACTTAACAAGCATTGGTCTGGCTGCACTCAGGTCACCTTGTGAACCAAGTCTTTTTTTAGTAACAGAGTTATCTCTCCAAAAATGGTTTATCTTGTTAGCAGGTAAACTCATTATCAAAAAACTGAGGTGAGGAAAATGTTGCACTCGTCCTCAGGATGATTTGTCATGCGAAAATGTTTTTGGGGTAGCGACCCCGGTCACGCGTTTTTGAGCCCGAAATATGTCGATTTCTCAACATTGTCGGATTTCAATGAAATTTGGTTTCCAGGTAGCTTTTATGGTAAAGATATTCCAACAGACAGTCGGCATTCCAATGGGAACGAATTGTGCTCCTCTCTTAGCCGACCTGTTTTTGTTCACTTACGAAACAGAATTTTTGCAAAATTTGGTCAAACAAAATAAAATTAAAGAGGCTAGATCCTTTAATTACTCATACAGATATATTGATGATGTCTTGTCGCTTAATAATAGTAAATTTGCCGACTATATTCCATTAATATATCCCCCAGAACTTGAAATAAAGGAGACTACAGACACTGACCATTCTGTTTCGTTTTTAGATTTACTTTTGGAGTCTGACGACAGTGGCAACCTTAGCACACGAATTTATGACAAAAGAGACGATTTCAATTTTGATATTGTAAACTTTCCACACCTCGACAGTAACATTCCGTCTTCCCCATCGTATGGAGTATATATTTCTCAATTAATCCGTTACGCTAGAGCATGTAGTCACTATCAAGATTTTTTGAAACGACACAGACGTTTAATTCGTAAACTTTTAAATCAGGGCTTCGAGAAATGCAGAATAATAGTTTTTCTGAAGAAATTTATTGGACGATATCCAGATTTGATTGATAAATATTCAATTCCTATTTCCAATTTTATTGAAGACGGTTTTGTTTAAGTTTTGGCTTCTTTCTTTATATTTCTCTTCTTGCCACTCCAGTGTGATTTGTGCACGGAGCGACAAAAACATTTTACCTGTATGACACTAGGCTTGTACATCGAACGACAAAAACATTTTACCTATGTCAGAAAAAATCTATAGGTTATGACAGGAGGCACACCACTTATTCGCCCTCCCATTGACTCTTATGTTAAATTCCGGGATTTCAAAAATATGTCTAATAAGAAAATATAATTGAATTGATTTTGTACATAGTCGCAACAGAGAATTTTCGGTATTTGGTCGTATTTCATTCTATCCGTTCTAGCTTGTTACGCAACTTAATCATGTTTTTTAACTGTTCTTTGCTCTCTGTCGTTTACTGGAAATATTCTATGATCTTGCTGATTATAACATGTATCAATTGGCTGGAGTCACTACAAATTATAAGGCACTATTTTTTATAGTACTATTTTCGTGGTCTGTCAAATATTGGCGTATTGAAATAGTGAAGTGCCCCCTGACAATATTATGGCTTTGACATTTTACACAATCTGGGCATACAGAAGCTATAGTTAGTCGTCATATAAGCGGGAGGTTGATGCATCATTAAACCTGGTTTAACCCACCATTTTATTTATAAAATGCCCGTTCCAAGTCGGGAATATGACGGCTTGCCAAATATGTTCTGTGTTGGATTGTGTTTCCCTGATTTAGTCGAATGTTATACGGATTTTCCTTACTGGTCTCTTCCTTTGATCGTTTCGGACTTTTATTGTCACTTTCATGGTCCTGATTTCAAATGGATGGTAAAAAAAAAATCGTCTGCCATTTTCAAAATGGCCGCGATATCGTGATATCTCGGAAACGATAAACAATTTGTGAAAACATTATATTGCAAAAATGTTCTTCTCCGTGAGATCTACATTTGATTTAATTGAAGAAAAACTGTGCGACGAACCGTTTTTAAGTTATAGCCCTTGACGCATTTCCGTAAATCGTTTTTTGCGAATAACTTTTAAACGCTTGCAGATAATTTAGTAAACATTTATGTTTAAAGTGATCAGTATGAAAAGACCTTCCATTTGAGTATCAGGTTGAAGGTCATCGGTGACCTTTGACCTTGTTAGCATAAACACTCAAAAACCGTAATAGATGGCTGAAAATTATATAAGCAAAAATGTTTCAACATTTCAAGTACAACGTTTTCCTCATTGGATTAAAGCTCTCCGATGACTCCCTGATGAATTAATGCCCTTGACGTGTTTCGGAAAGTGTTTTTTGCGTATAACTTTTAAACCTTTACAGATAGTTTAGTCGTGTAACACATCAAATCAATCAGTAAGAGGAGACCTTCAATTTGAGCCAAGGTCAAGTGTCATCCAGGTCACAGATCAAGGTCATACCAAATTTTTTGTCTTTTTATCGTAAAACAGTCATTAAAACGGTTATAAATAGAAAATCAAATATATTGGAGACAATGTGTATCTCATCAAGAGGATCGCACACATTAGATGTAACAAAACATAACATTGACTGGGAAAGACCTTGCAATTGTTCTCTGAACAATTGTCCTTTTAATTATATATTTATTTTTTGTTTTTTATTTATTTTCATCGATTTTTTGCTTTTTGGTTTTTTGGGTTATTTTTTGTCCCCCGCCGCAACGCGACAGAGGGAAATGGTAATGGTCTGCGTCCGTCCGTCCGTGTGTCCGTCTGTCCGTGTGTCACGTTTTTTGTGGGCGCAACTCGCTGGTCAGAATTCATTCAAATTTTACAGGATTGTTAGTCACCATTGGTACTAGATCATATCGCATCGCCATTTTGATTCGTCAATTTTTGTGGGAGTTATGGGACTTTGATTATTTCCACATTGTTATACAATGGCATATCTTGTGGACGCAACTCTTCAGAAACCGCTGGACAGAATTCATTCAAATTTTACAGAATTGTTAGCCACCATTAGTACTAGATCATATCGCATCGACTTTTGATTCTGCAAATTTTGTGGGAGTTATGGGACTTTGATTATTTCCACATTGTTATACAATGGCAGATCTTGTGGACGCAACTCTACAGAAACCGCTGGTCATAATTCATTCAAATTTTACAGGATTGTTAGTCACCATTAATACTAAATCCTATTGCATCCCCATTTTGATTCGTTAAATTTTGTGGGAGTTATTGGACTTTGATTATTTCCAAATTGTTATACAATGGAAAATCTTGTGGACGCAACTCCTCAGAAACTGCTAATCCGAATTCATTCAAATTTTACAGGATTGTTATTCGCCGTATGCACTAGATCATATCACATCGCAATTTTCATTCGACAAATTTTACGGGAGTTATGGGACTTTATCGACTTAATGCATACTACAACATTAAATACTTTGTGGACACATCTCGTCATAATCCAATTAAGGGATTTTGCTGAAATTTTGCTTTGCTGTTTGCCACCTAATGCAGTTGATCATATACTGCCGCCATTTTGATTGGCAAAATTTTACGTGA
>MJUU01067922.1:195826-216292 GCA_002080025.1 Modiolus philippinarum | reverse complement strand
GGAATGGCCATTATTTGTCTTTACTAAGGAGTGCTTGACTTCAAACATTTACTTTTTTCTGTCCTATTAGAATCGAAATAATTCATGGGAGCTGGAATATTTGCTGATTTTATCACGGTTTCACTCTCTATACTGATATTTTACCCAACGCTACCGCTAAGGGTAAAATAATTGGCATTGAGGGCCAACTCGTGATCAAATCAGTATATATTCAAACTCCCATGGATTATTTCTTCACTATGCTGAATTTGGACTTTTTGAAACCTAATTTCATAAAACAACGGCAGTAGAATACCGAAGGAACAAAGGGGTGAAATTCACAAAAATCGAAGTCCAAAGACAGGGCAAAAACGAGAACACAGAAAACAATGACGTTAGATACAAAAACAATGACGCCAGACAGACACAAAGCACAGAACCAGAAACCACAACATTCAGAACAAAGGCACTCACAGTGTGAACTCCAGTGAAACTGAGAGTGACATCAGGTGCTCCGGAAGGGTAAGCATGTCCTGCTCTGTTAACAGCACCCGTCACACTGTGAGTGATTCAATCCGGGAAAATGTCAAAGTCGGTAGTCAAATCCGGGAAGACGTGAATCTAGCTGAAAATGTCCACTTTCATTTGGGATACTGAAACGTATCTTTCAATGATGCTATGGTGACGGCCATAGAATTTCTTGAGGGATGAAATTAACAAAGGTTGAACAAATCCCTGACTAAGCAGCTTTTGGGACAGTGTTTTTGCTCTGTTCAAAAAATCACTGTACAAACTACAAGCTCGACAGTAACGAATCAACTGTGAAATGTACACTCCATAGGCTGGAGAGGTAGGTATATTGCTGCTAAGAAAGGGAAAGTTCACAATGGGGAAATTAAAATCATCACGCTTGTCATATAGCTTAGATTTCAAACGTCCATCTTCGTCAATATACAAAAAAAGATCTAGGTACGAAGCTGAAGTAGGTGTTTTAGTTGTTACTTTAATTTCAAGCTCATTTGGATAGATCTGATGTAATTAATCCTTAAATTTAGGATTATTAAGAGAAAGCACATCGTCTATGTAGCGGAAGCTGAAATCAAAGGACTGGGCTAAATGTTTTTGTTTTCTTTGAATAAGCCCTTGTAAAAACTTGGCCTCGTACGAGTAAAGGAAAAGGTCAGCTAAAAGCGGTGCACAGTTTGTTCCCATAGGAATCCCTATTGTCTGTTGGAAAACACGACCTCCAAACTCGACAAAAATATTGTCGATCAAAAATTCTAACATTTTGATTACGTCAGTCTCGGTGTACTTCTTATTTGAATCGGTGTGGTTCTTAACAAAATATTTCTTGTCTTTCCCTATAACTAAAAAGGTGTATCTGCGTTCTCCATTTTTTGTGCAGAAACATTATTGTATTAAATCTGCAATTACTGTTTTCAGTTTATTGTGTGGCAGGGTTGTATAAAGTGTAGAAAAGTCAAAAGTTTAAATGCTATGGCAATGGGTAAGACTGGTTGAGGAAAGCTGTTCAAGGAGATCTTTTGAATTTTTAAGAATCCACATTTGATTCACACCGCTTGTGGAGTAAGCTTTATTACAGTAATTTTTCAGGCCGTCTCTGACTGCGGTCAACAAAGTAGCTGTGAAAGAGGTTTATTGGTGCATCTGGAAGACCCGGCAATGAATCTATGTTTGTATGGATTCTTATGAAGTTTAGGTACCCAGTAGATGTAAGGGAGTCGATTGTTTTCATCCTTAGCTTTTATGCCAAATGATGATAACACTGAAGTGTGATTTTTTACAATCTTACTTCAATTTTAGACATAACATGACATAACTTTGAATCAACATTTCACGCAATGGTATTTTTTTTCTCAGAAATTACTTAAAAGACATGTGTGAATGAATTAAGTACTTTTTTATAATTACAGCTAGTTTTGTAAGTGTATCAGAAAAGTCGGGGGACTAAAATGTAGAAGTGAATTGCTTTCTTTAATTAATCATGAAGCTTAAATTCATACCGACACTAAAAATCGAAGCTCCTGTAAATGGTACTTTTCATTGTCAACAGAGGTCAATGAAGAATTCTCAGGAATTTGTTCATTTACAAATTACTTTTTTAAACGTGGCGATCAATGGAATAGGGCACGAAATCGCTAGCATAATTTGCTTATTTAACAAATTGTGCCTAAAACAAAGGAGTATATTTTCTTTGCGAACAGTTCTGTACAATACTCTTAAAATCCATTGCCTTTTTCTTGCAGCTTTAATAAGTTTTTTGGGGTTGTTCTTGTAAATAATTAGTTGACGAATTAGCCATTTGAATTAATCTGAGTTTTTGTCATTTGCATTTCTCAACACCTTTCTACCGTTGTTGTTTCTTTAAAAAATGAAATGACAGGAAGGTAATTTGATATCAGTTAATGGAAAAAACTAAATCTTATCTTGTGCAGATCTTGGGAATAAAATTGATAAAACTGCTTTAACTTTCAAATTTGAAATTCATTTCTGTACAAATGAGGGTTCGTTTTTAAATTAATTTTTGTCGAAGTAGTCACAAAGGAGTGGATTTTCTGTAATGTGGACACCAGTTGCATATTATTCAATAAAGTTTATGGAAATAAAATAGCAAGAAGCATATAATGAACTCAAAACAATATCTTTTACCATTTATACCACCATAAATATTCTCTATAAAATTATTACATTCTTTGATTGTTTAATTCCAGCTATTATTTACCAGTAATATAACAGAAAATGAAATTTACAGGACGGGAAATTTGTACTAATTATAAGTGCAGATGTACGTATACCAACTGCTTATCGATATTTATAACATAAATCCGGAGTAACTGTAAATTTAATAACTTTAGATGGTCATTTCGACAATTTATGTCTCTTCAAAGCAAATAAAATCAATTCGTTCGCAAAACCATAAACAGAAATTTATATAAAATTCGACAATGAACAAATAAAAATAGTTTCTTGTTACGCAGAAATCAGCTAGGCAAAACGAGGGATATACTCCTTGTGTTGAGCCAATTTTTCAAAAATTTAGATATAGCAAGATTCTATTTACTATCGGTTTTGGACCGGCACTTGCTACTGTCCGGAAACACTCGGGGACTAACAGTCCAACAGCAGAGGCATCGACACAATGATAATAGATGCCATGAATATTGAAGTTACTTCAAATTTATTTTCTGCATATCGCCAAAAATCTGTTAATCGTATTTAATCACAATTTAAACAAATTTTCTAAATAACATTTTGTCACATTCATTCCTTTTTCATGATAGTGGTTTTGAACTAGTAGTCTCCCTGTAAAGTGTTTTATTCGTATGTTTAATGAAAGAAAGATAACAGGAAACACTTACAATGGTCGAACATTACAATTACATGCCACAATCAACCAGGGAATGTCGTATGTGCATTATTCTGTGGTGGGATAATGGGATAGAGAAAGGGGAGATTATGATACCAATAAACCGGTTTAACCCGACCGCTAGCTTAAGCTCCTGCTGATTTCAAGGTCGACTTTCTCGAGTTCCTATTGTCATATGTGTTTGCTTTTTGTCTTTCATATGTATTTTCCTAGTGCAGTTCCCTTGTTAATTTTGTTGATTTCAGGTGTTTACTGATATCCGTTTTTTAAAACTAAACAACAATAGCAACAAATTTTCTTACTTTATTTCTATTTAACCTAATTTTCATATGGAAATATATATCTAAATATTTGTTTGATGATGATTAATTTTTACTTTAGTAAACAGTTTCTGTAATCACGGCAACTAAATTCTGTAAAATTGAAAAAAAAATCGAAGCCTCAATTTCAATTTCTCAAAAGTAGTTTTTTTCAACAAAAAATGCTAAAATAATGAAAAAACAATGAAAACTAGGCCTAGGCACTATGTATGCCTGTAAAACGTAGTCTAATACTACTGTTTCGGACACTTTAGACAATAAAACTCCCGAACGAAACCATTCTTATGAAAACGATTCTATACTTTAAGTTTTGTACTCATTCAATATAAATCGTTGCTGTCACTTTAAAACTTGATTTTTTTTGGGGGGGAGGAATAAGTTTTCTTGTTCTCTTCGTTTAAAATTAGAAAAATGCACAAGGAGAATCAATGTGCGTAAAATACTGAGGGAATTGAGAAGAATATAATAAATCAGGTCAGTTATTTTTTAGCTCAACTGACCGAAAAGGCCATGTGAGCTTTTGCCATCCCTCAGCGTCCGTCGTCAGTTTGTCCGTCAACTTTTCACATTTTAACAATCTACTCAGAAATCACTGGACCAATTTAAACCAAATTTTACAGGAGGAATGTTTATAAGGTCCTTTACTATGATTGTTTAAATTTCTCAGACAGGCCAAAAAAAAACATGGCTACGAGGACCGAACATAGTATAACATTAGACCCCAAGGGAATCACAATTTTTGAATTTGTATTCTGAAAAGACTAGAGCAAATTAAACCAAACTTAACAGGAATGATGTATGGAAGGTCCTTCACGTTGTATGCTGAAATTTTATTGATCGGCCAAAAAACATGGCTTCAAGCATTGAACATATTTTAACACTTGGCCCTATTTGAAATGCACATTTTAACTATCTCCTCTAGATCTGAAACCACTAGACCAATTCGATCCAAACGTTACAGGAGTAATAATTCTAAGGTCCTTTACAAAGATTGCCTAATTTTTCCGATCCACCAAACACAAGACAGACAGGGCCAAACATAGTTTCAGATTGGACCCTATTGGAAAACACACATTTTGACTATCTATTCTGAAACTACTTTACAGGAAATATGTATGGAAGGTCCTTCACGTAGATTGCCGAAATTACTTTAATTCGTCCCAATCATTGCCGCCAGCTGGGAACATAGTTCAACATTGGTTCCTATGGGAAAAGCACATTTTAACTATCTCCCCTGAAACTACTGAAAAGAATTGATTCAGACTCTACAGAAATGATGAATGGAAGGTCATTTACTAAAATTTCGAAAATATTTTGATCAGCCAAAAAATATGGCCGCTTTGGCCGAACATACTTTAACATATTACCCTATAGGATAACACACATTTTGACTATCTCTTCTGAAATGACTAGAGCGAATTTAACCATACTTTATTGGAATGATGTATGGTAAGTCCTTTACTTAGATTGCCTATTTGTTTGATCCCATAGAAAATATGGCCGCCAGTTGGGAATATACTTTAACATTGGACCCTATGGGAAAAGCTCATTTTAACTATCTCCTCTGAAACTACTGAAGAAAATTTCTGTAAACTTTACAGAAATGATGTTTTGAAGAATCATCCCTAAAATTGTGCATTTTTTTCGATCTGCCAAAAAGATGGCCGCCAGGGCCGAAAATAATTCAACATTGTACCCTATGAGAGAATATACGTTTGACTATCTCTTCTGAAATGACTTGAGCGGATTCAAACAAAACTTTACTGCAATGATGTATGGAAGGTCCTTCATTTAGATTGCTGTCATTTACAGTTCATCAGATATAAAAATTTGCTGAAACTAGAAAGCCAGGTTAGCGATACAGGCTCAGCCTTCTGAGCCTCAGGTAATTTCCATTTACTAGTATCTCCATTTTTCCCCTTCGTCATGCAACATGCTATAATCTGCTCCAAATATAAAAATATTTTACTTAATATAATTCTTTAAACGGATATGGTAAAGCAATGATATCGGTGAGATTTGTCACAAATGCACTGTTAGTTAAACAAACTCCTGCCTTGGAACACTATAGGAAAATCGATGTTTAAATTTCATACAATCTATGAACTGTCCTGGGCTACCATAATTGTTTAACATCAAATGTGTCCATATGATCAGGCTTGGGATGTATGAATAGCAGGAGACACTTGATCCTGACGCATACATTCCAACTCTTTGACGGAGTTCATTTGCTCATATTCATTTTTATTTTAAAAAAATGTTTTAAAATGAATATCGAAATGTCTACTATTTATTTAACGTTATCTTGAATGATGGAAATATTTGAGACAACATGAATTGGAAGTGGCAAAACATCAAAGTCAGCTAATTCTCCTAAGCTGAACAGAAAACTGCTGTACATATTTGCTTACGGTAGAAGACCCAGAGAAAACCCAAATTTTCCCCCAAATTCAATTTTCTTCATATTTTAAGTATGATACAATTATGTGCTAACATACCTCAAGAAAAAATTTTGAGAAGTTTCACCGTAAGATTTTTATCTACAGATCACAAAAACACCCCTATCTAAGGAGTCTTTTATTCTGTTCAGAAATACCCATTAAGCATATACTACTGTTTATATATAAACATTGGCAAAAATAACTCTAAATTGCTTAACTGTTTAATTGTTCACACGTCCTTGTATTGTCATTGTTTTTAGCTGTTACCGTTTCTGCCATGTCTTTGGACTTCGATTTTTGTAGTCATCGCTTCCCTTGTTCCTTCGGTATTCTACTGCCGATGTCTGATACAAACTAATTGACCTAATCATAGGCATTCATTTATTTTTAATTTGCAGTACAAAGGAAATAAATTGCATTGTCAAGACAATACTGAAAACAGAGCTTTATTCAATTTCTTCTAGACGAAAACCCTAAAATTCAATTTTTACCAACAAAACTGAGAAATTAAAGATCCACCTCACATATGAATTGTACAAATTTTTTTTTATAAAAAATGCGCCATACCCTTTTTTCACAATGTTCGGAAAACGGCGTACAAAATCATAATATTCCTTAATGCTGACCGTCAAGCTGTAAGAATGATCTCCCTTGCCAAATTCCTGAATTTTATTTATATCTAAAATTTTAAGACGCCATGGAAAGCCAGGAGACTTTAATACAGGATTATGAAGTGTTTTATTCCAGGAGTATAGTTTAATGATAAGATGGATTTTTTTCTATTTATGATAAATATTATGAATCTTGTGTTTTATTCATACTAATCACAGCAAGTAACTTAAATATAAAAGGAGTTATCTCCTCTCACCTCAGGACTACTACTTTAATTTTTTTAGATCATTAGCGTTACATATGTGCCTATTTTGAATGGTGATATGCACGTCTGCTGTAACATGTTCAACCTCAAAAATATGATTTCCCGATTGCTTCTTCCAAGTTTGTGTATTGATTAGCATAATTATAATGTTACAACTGAGAAACGGAAACGATCTAACAATCGGAAATATGTCGACGATGAGCGATTAAACTGCAGACATTACGTGACAAGGTTGCTGATGAGTTTATTTTCAATGTCATTAGCCATCATTCAGAAAATTAGCAGAAATACTGCACAAACCCGTCTAATTGGATTATTTCCTGAAAGTACACTGACAACATAAAATCAAAGCCAACAGAAACCATATACAGTACACTTCGTAATTGCAGGGGACATATGTTACTTTTTCAGTAACATAATACAGATTATTACTGAATTTCAAATTTAAATTACGATTAAGGGAAATAATGCTGTATAATTCTCCTGTAAATTTGTTAATGATGTGTTTTTCTTCCAAAATGTGATTTTTTACAACCACAATCGCACGACCATCTTGTCTGATTATTCAGTTACGACTGATTCCGTTGTATCCCATATTTCAAAAGAGTTCTCTTGGGTGATCTTCATTAAGCTTCTACAGTGTTTTGTGCTACTGCATATCTTAATGATTAAAGTTGATCATGGTTTATTGAAAAATATTTCTCACAGTTTGGTTTAAACAAAAAAAATGTCCTTTTGTATTTTTAGCATGTAAGTCTTTGCAATAATAACTTTGCCATGTTGACAAACCTGCCTCATATAAAATCACTAATATAAACGTCAGTTCCCACGTTTTATTTCAGAAGTGAAAAAAAATCAACAGCAAATAAAAAAAAAGAAAAAAAATCAAGCGTAATTAAATTTTGAAATAGCTGGTGTATACACTGAAGATTAAAGTCTCAATGAATCGCACCAAGGAGTCTACGAGGTGTTTTCGCAACAAAGTGTGTACCTTGGCTGTCGCAAAAACGTATGGACTGACAGGAAAACGAACGGACGCCATGATCACTATATACCGCCCGTTAAAGCGAGAGAATAATAAATTATAGTCTGCAGATGTGTCAACTTAACTACTAAATGTCATGAAAATTTCATTAGTTAAAATTTAAAAAATAAAAACGATTCTTTAAATTCTTTTTAAGTTGCTTTTTCTATGATTGAGGAACTTTTTGATTAAAATACTTTCTCTCAATATCTACAGATAATGTTGTTATAATTATGTTTCTTTCTAATATCTACAAATAATGTTATTATTCTGTTTGTGTATTGACATCCACACCCACATTTGTGAAGCAGCGATACAACTTTTTTTTGCAAACACATTCATTGCAGAGATTTTCAAAAGATCTTATTTCTTTCCAACGCCTTTACCGTTCAACCATTTAAGTCGGTTCGTTGCAAATTAACATTGTACTCTTATTCTGTAACTGATTTATGTTTCACGTAACTTTTTCCAGGCAAATGTTTCTTTCTAATAAGAAGTATACAATTATCTGACGTGTTAAACCTAGGGGTACTTATTGTATGAAATTATTAAATATTGTCATAAATGTTCTTACATCTATAAATATTTCTATGGTTTCCTGTAAAATACCTCGTTATGTTTCGATGCCTTCTAGCAATGAAAGTATGGAATCAGAACAAAAACGCAGATGTGTTACTTCCTATAATTGTATTGCTATGTCTTTATTTTCAGTATCGGATTCTCCAGTCAAATCTGTCAGTTCAGAAATATTTATTCTGTAATAAACAAAAGATGCAGATGTTTATAAAAATTATCTGTCATTTTTCTGTTTTTAATCTGCTTCTCCGTGTAAAAGACTACTACATAAGTTTGAAAGTTTCCAGATTGCATTACGACTACAAAAATGTCTGGCGCATGCATCCATTAACCGACATGTTTGAAAAAGTACGATAAACTTTAAGTTTTAAGAAACTAAGGAGTATCTCCTTCCTTCAATATCCGTCATCAATATTACACGAATTTAGCATAAATGTAACCTTTGAAAACAAATTTGTGCCTTTTAGTTTTTTGCAACTTTCGAAACCGTTATGTTTAGATCGTCGATTCCGCTCAAGATTGGGCATTGTTGAAGCATTACATTTACTTATTTATAAATATATTATACATAACTGATTTCATAGAAGAATTACAACTGATATGATGAAATTGAAGGACATCTGTAGGCATTTGTCGGCTCTATAAATTATTAACCTATGAAACAAATTGGTAAAAAGCGAAAACAAATCGCTAAAACAGCGAGTTTTAGAATAAATTACATCTTTTTAAACCGCAGTTCAGATATGATTACGTTTAAAAAGGACAAAGTACAAGTGATTATCATGTCCAGATCTACGTGCTTTGCAATTCTGCCGGAGTTTAATTCCATTGTCTAATCAATATACTGTTCATCTTTATATATTATCTCCATAAGAGTCAAATGCTCTGCTGCAATTTTCGAGGAATTCTTATTACCAATGTTACATATTATATCCTGTCAAGTACTATTCTATACAGTTTTAAGATTCAGTTCACATAACTCCTTTGAAGTTCATACCTACAGTTGTAAATCCATATTTTGCTCCATTATTTCTGCTGTGCAATCCTCTGCATCATATACGAATGAATCCCCTTGTATTTTGGTCTGTACCCTCAAGGAAAAAATGCAGCCAAAGTTCCAGCAGGTGAGCTAGCACCTTTTCTTATGCAACCTTTTCTTAGTGCGAAAGCTTTAACCAGCAGACTAGGCTACTGGAGCTATTTGACATTTAAGCGGCGAACACATTTGACCCAACTTTCTAAGTAACGTTTTGTCTTATTCTTTCCTTTTCAAGATGGTACATGTAGTCTAAAAGATAATAGTCTAACAGTATTGGGTATTATTTGCATATTTTACGAAAGGATATGGAGTAAATGAACATGAGACCATAACACATATGTTAACTCAAACTGCATTAATTTTAATGAGCTGTATGGCCATTTCGGAAATTTATTCCTCATCAGCAGCACTAGAACCCAAANAAAGGAAATCCCTAATTTCAAAAAATATATAATATGCATAAAACCAAACGAAATCCGAATAATCAGTAATATCAAATATAGCTAAGGACAAAACTACGATGTCTATTATACTATAGGGAAACGGGAGAGATAAAGAGGTTTAACCCTACCGCTAGCCTTTGCTAGTTGTGGTACCAAGTCCAGAAATCCCGAGTTCTATCGTTATTATCGTTTGTCTTTTGTCTTTTATTGGTCCTATTGGTGTTTATTTTGATTATGGGATGTGATTGTGATTTGTGGACATTGTAGGTGTTTCCCGTTATCATTTCTATTTCATTTACCAGTTCCTCTCTTACATTGTTTTCGTAGAAATTTTTATATTTACTATGTACTTTATGTACTATTAATTACCACTAAATAAATGTTTTGTAAGATCCAATGATATTCTCTTTTCTATAGGACAATAAGCTAACTACTCACCCCTCTTAACGCGTACAATACCAATTTATCTTTCAGATATTGTGTAAATTTCCTCGTTTATCATTATATATTCCAATCAACCTATCATGCTAGATATATATATATTGTGAAAACACATAAAAGCAATTGTTTTTATATATCTTTATTGTTTTGGTATAAGGACTGCAACTATATCAACTGGATCTATTGAGGGATATCCGAGTTTGTATTCTTATAAAGTTACAAACAACCACATAAAGTACTAGCAATAACATTTTCAATCGTTTAATCCTATCTGGCATTTGTGTTAAAGCATTGAATGAATGCACAAGATGAGTATATGTATAGGTCTAATACAATACAAATAGGCCGAAGTTTGCTCATTTAGCCACTGTTACCTAAATGTTGAAATCCAGCATGGGAATATATGAAAGGCATTCTTCTGTCGAAATGTGCCTGTGCATGACTAAATTCACAGTAACTTCGGTATTGTGTTATTTTAAATAACGGAAATAGCTAAATACATGTTCCGAAATTACTGTAGCTAATTTGCCTACAGTTGGACACATCGACGGCTTACATTTATGTCCAAAATTCAAATCTAGTCCGTATGTGGGATTAAAAAAATGCAAAATACAATGCCCCATTAAACAACGCCTATTTATCTTAATTGAGCAAAGTTAAATATTTGAAAAAGAACTAGATTTCTCTAACTGAAGTACGAGTAACCACAGGAAAATCTTATTCTGAGCTAATATCTTGTTTCCTGGTGAACAAAAGAGCAAAAATTATCACTTCAAAGATGAGATTGACAGGTGTAGAACACACTTCATTACTTAAAGAGCAAATTATACATATTACAGTAATTTTTTTTTCGAATTATCGGTTCAAAAGGAAATTTAAACCTATATTATAAAATCGAAGTGCTGAAAAAATCTCAAATTGTTGTGAACAATTGGTATTGTAAACAATTAGCAGTTGCACAATCTTATTTTCCCTAGCTTTTATAGTTCTACAAAATAGCTTTGAATTTTGTTATTTTCTCTCTAAACAACAGAGTTTGTGTTTTCGTTTTTATTTGTCATTACGTAAAAGAGATAACAGTAAACACCTACAATGCAAGGCCACACTCAATAAGGGAAATGCACAAGAAATACAGATGATTGACAAAAGACAAAGTGAACAACAAAAGGACTCTACACCGACAAAAGCTTGGCTTTCTGTAGCTTCTTCTTTCTCTATCCCGTTATCTGTGTGCATGTGTTTAAGGCACTTTTTTTATAATATTATGTGACGTTGGTCTCAAACCAATTCATAAAACAGTTATCATAAGATTTATAAAAGTGAATCGACACAAAAATAAGAACTTTTCAGTATTAAGTCATAGTAAGCGGAACCTGGACTGATTTTGATTTCCCTCCAATTGCTTCAGACTTTTGTTGTCATTTTATTTTCTATTGGCAAAATAAGCTTTAGATTGTGAGTGAAATGATTGTTAATTGAGATAATGAGATTTAAAAATACTCTAAACAACATCTAAACAACATCGATTACTGCTAAAATATATACAATTTGATTATCATGAAAAGATGTTGCAATTTACTTTAGTTGTAGTTCTTTTACATGTTTTTAAATTCAGGTGAAGTTGTATTTCAGAATTGATGTAAACACGTATCAATTTCGCATTGTTTTGTGTTTAAAGTTGGTTTATAAAAGAGATATTAATAAAGGAATTATATACAAGTCGACTAGATCTTTTTTTTCAAAAGCACCTAATGATAGTTATTTTATTTTAATATATATTTTTTTTTATTTATTCATTTATTTATTTTTTATTTATTTATTTATTTTTGCTGAACATGTTGAGTATATTTTATTGACTTTCATATACAGATTGCTATAATGGGACTACTGAAAGAAGTAATATTTTCATTAATGATATTTTGAAAAAAGTTATTAATAAATAGATCGGCACTATTGCACACTCAGTCTTGCCATACTGAAATATGCTATAAAAAGCATTGGCTAACCTCATTTATTTACGAAAATTAAGATCGAAGTTCGCTCAGCTTTAGCCATTTTTATCTAAAGGTGTATGGAAAACATAGGAAAATATAAAGAGGCATTCGATACCTTTATAACGTACTGTGAATTTGGTTCCTGCAGGGTGAATATCGACGGCTTACAGGTATGTCGAAAAATGAAATCTACACCTCATCGACATTTTTAAATGCACGATCGTAAATGCCAAATCAAGTGTGCCCTGAAAAGTGACTATTTGTGGCTAGTGCCGGTACCAGGTCCGGTTATCCCGAATTCCTATCGTTATCTATGTTTGTCTTTTGTCATTTTATTGTTTTTCTTGTGCAGTTCCCTGGTTAATGTGACATTTGATTGTAATGTTCGGCCATTTTAAGTGTTTCCTGTTATCTTACCTCCATTAATTTTATCTATCTCAATTTGGCAAAGTAAGTGAGAACCGAACCGTCAGTCAAAAGAACGAACAATCCATGGATAAAGGCAGCATCGGAAACACTAAGAAACAAGGACATCACTTGAGTACGGGTCAAAAAAGAAAAATGACACACATAGAGATAAACAACACGGACCAAATAAAACCATGGGTGAGATAATTTGTACCGGCAGAGTAAGCATCTCCTGCTTCTTATAATACACCCGCCGTGTCAACTCCGGTAGTTAAGTCAAATCCGACAGAGGAAAAACAAACATTAGTTGTAGAGGGAAAGGTCTGTTGTCTTTTGGGAAACAGATATCCCATAACGATCCACAAGATCGTGATGACGGCCGTAAAACTTCTGTAGTGATGACTTTAAGTTTTTGGTAACGTGCCCTAGCTTAAGTAGTCTATTTGTAAGCAACTGGGCTCTATCAAGGAAGTCACAGTATCGACCACAAGTTGGCAAATCATATATATGTTTTAAACGATTATTCCTGCTGGAAGTAGAGTTTCGTAACTGAAGTTTTAGTTACGAAAAAAAATGAATTGAAGCCAATATAATGATAAGTGAAGTTATTAACTTCATGAACATGCCAAAGGTACTGTAATTTAGTTTCTGCAAATGGTCATTCCGTCAACTTACGATTTTATGTATATAATCCCATAGAAAATGAGAACAATAACAAAATTTTTGAATAGAATTGTCGAAAACCAAAATCCAAAAGTTGAAATTCTCAAAAGAGTAACTTTAATAAAAAAGGTCTAATTCTAACACAGAAGTACTGACTATAAATTCCAAACATAAAACACCTCAACTTTACACTTATAAACTTTATAACAGAAAATGTCTGAAATGTACCATGGAAATATAATATAGGCCAAGAATTTGAAACATATTTTATAGTTAAAATGATGTCTTTACACATATTTCTTTTAAAAGTTGAAGGAAGCGTACAATATTTTATATATCATAAAAACATTTGACATATACAACTATCAGAAATAATTATAACACGTTCACATGAAATCCCTAACGAGTAAGACGGCGTCCGTCGAAAGGGAAAAGGTATTAATCACCCGTCATGAAAATATTATATGTCCAAAGTTAATAAATTAATCAGTAGATTTTCAAGTGGAACAATATGTGTTTGTGAGACAATACATATACCCCCAGATTCTACAGTAAAATATATGAAAATACCTAATTTAACCTCTTTTTCACCTCTGTCACCTTGAACTCTGATCTATTTTTTGCATATTTATGTTCCTCTTGACTAGACCTAAACACTTGCAAAGTATGAAAGTCTATCTTATATAGTTCAAAAGTTGTTAATTACTATAAAACTCTCAGTTTAACCCTTTTATTCTGAAATATATGAAGCCCCTTTGGGCCTCTTGTTTATTAAAATAGTTTTAATTGTTAAATATATCTATTTAAACATGCAATAAGAAACTTACAAAACACTGCATCAAGATCTGACAAAAGATTTACAAATTCATTTATTTTCATTTTGCCCCTTTGGGCTTCTTGTTTCTTAAAAACAGTAAATGCTACATAAAACCTTTCGGCTTACTACAGTTGCCCAGTTTTATTAGCAATAACATAAAGCAAACCTCGTCTCAGCAGGATAAATTATACGGATTCTACAATCAAACATTTGAAAACAGCCAATTTAATCCCTTTTTATATGACGGCAAATAATTTGAGGTCGTATAATGGTATGGCACTGTCGTCGTTGTCGTCGTCGTCGTCTTTGTCGTTATCGTCCATGTCGTCGTCTGTAGACACTTTTGTTTTTGGTCACTAACATAAGTTCCAGTTGATCAATCCTTAGGAAATTTTAGGTAAAATTTGGTGTTTTCAAATACATGTATAAGGCTGTAGAGTTTCATTATTTGTCAGATTTTATGGGTTTCTTTTAGTGTGCTCCATACGGAATTTCCAGTCAGTAGTGTGGCAACGGATTTAATGGCGCATGTATGATTCATGAGATAAATGGGGCAAAAAAGGGGCCATTCTCAAAAGAAAAAAAATCTTTATTTCTAGCCCGATTTTGATGCAGTTTTTTAATGGACTCCTTATGAAAAATTAACATAGTGCTTAACTATTAGAATTTTGATAGCTTAATTAATTTCGAAGCTACAAGGGGCCAAACAAGGCCAAAATTGTAATTGTGCAGATAACCTTAATTTTTTAATTTTCATCGGATTTCAATGAGATTTTTTTTCTTTTGATTCCTCTTGCTGTAAGCTTTCAGCAGTATGTCAACAAATTTTTCGTAGCTCCTCCGGTTTCAAAGCTTAAAGAGGTAAAAGGGCCGAAATTGTATTTAATCGGATTTCAATGGGATTTGTTCTTTGGATTCCTCTTAATGTAGGCTGTCATAAGTATGTAAACAGATTTGGCATAGCTCTTTCAGTTCTGAGCTTTGAGGGATCAAAAGGGCTAATTTTTGTGTTCGCTAGTTTGTGTCCAGCTAATAACTGAGTCAAGCTACTTATTGTGTACAGCTAGATACTGTGACAAGCTCTTTACTGTGTTCACATTCTGTTTTAGGTACACTTGTTCAAATTTCAGTGTCCGACTTGCTGCGATCGTATCATGCTGCGCTTGACTTAGCCCTTTCTTAAACTCTGTGTCCTTGACCTTTGACCTGACCTCGATTTTTGTGCATATTTATGTTCCTCTTGACTACTCCTATCCACTTGCCAAGTATAAAAGTCTACCTTATGTTGTTCGAAAGTTATAGCCAACGTTGAAGTTTCGGACGCACAAACAGACACACAGACAGACAGGACAAAAACAATATGCCCCCGATCCTCAATCTGGGGACATAAACGTATATAATTCCATTTATAAACAAATAAAACATCTGTCTTTGTGCTTGCAATCTTATTTCAATGTTTTGAATTTTAACCAATAGACGAAATATTTGTATTCCACAGTTCTAGTAAAACATAAACTCAAAGTGAAATCAGCTAAAACAAATGGCAGGAGAAATTCCAAGTACCTAAAATATAAAGACAATGTTTTACGGCGAATTCGATCGTGTATCTCAAAATTAGTAGTTGGATACGGGGCAGCCTTGTTTTATGAACCAGAACATACATTTAGCATGGAATTTGTAATTTACTTACACAATGCACCTGCAAAGAAGCCCATTTTCCTGTAAATAATGTGTAATCCTGAAATGTTTCAAAATATCTCCATTAGAAGAACGATGACATATATTTTTTTTTCATTCTACTCATAGATCAGATTATAAATGATTTTCAAAAAAATATAATCAGTTCTAAGAAAAAATTTTGATTCTATTCAGCTAAAGTGAATTCTGTGTAAGTTTTAATGAAAAAAAACTGCTTAAAATGAGCAAACCTCGAATCAAATTCTATAATTAATAAGCACTATGACCGATACTTTTTGACGAAGATTTTTATTTGATAAGGTTGGGTCTACAATCTTGCCAGTTTTTAACATCATCTCATAGAAATATTGGTGCCTTTCAAATAAAAACTTTACTATTATAAATCAATATGTTTATTAAAAATTCTATATTAAGTTTCCTATAATAAGACTTTTCAGTTTAAAAGATGTTCAAACATGCACTAATCACTACTGATAGTTTCGATTTGGATAAGTTATAACAAATATGGTCTCTTCAAAGCAATAATTATATTTTACAAGCTATTTATTTCGACAACTTTGTAGAAAATTGGAGGAATTGCATAAAAGCAATTTACGAAAGTCGTTTAAGAAAAGGTCGCATCTTAATTACAGAACATGTAACTTAAAGTCTTTGGAATTGATTGTATTCCTACTAAGCGTGCATGTGAGGAGATCAGGATGACATAAAAGTAGTGATGTTGTTATCTTAAATGGTTTCGACTTGATTGTAATCAAAAGTAGCTATTTTGTAACATTCCGGTAATAATGAGTCCAAAACTTTCCTTATTTTGAATATAATACCTTTTTATCATTTTTTTTTATTACAATTGCCGATTATTGTTACATAATAAATACAGATTTATGTATCATTCTCTAAACATGATTTAAGATTTTACTTCGCTACTTCTAATCATAAATCCATCACGGCAAAATGCATGCTTTTGCTGGTGTCTCTGGTATTATTCAGCATGCAAATTAAAACAAAAATAGGAAATTGGGATAATGATTGGACCCATCGAGAATTTGCATCTGAAAAGTTCCAGTTTCATATCAATCAAATCTTCGCCAATTGAAGAAATTAACGTGCAACATTTACATGCATAACATTAATGATACTTTATTCAAGCAAATTGCCTTCCGATTTGATTTTTGCAATGCTCTAATGTTATAAGGATGGATGTTGCGCAATGTATGAAAACGGCATTTACACTCTTAATGGAGTGAATTGTCTTAATGTCAAAAAACTAATAACAGGAAATTCCAACATCAAGATTGCTTTATTTTTCTTAATCCCATGCAACTGTGTCAGATTTTAAACGCGATTAAGATTTATTTCATGGTATTGCATTTGTATGAAAACGAGGCTGCTTTCGAGAACCACATTATATAACACTGAAGAATGAATAAAACTCCTTCACAAATTTTCATTTCTAAGCAATTCTAAATATTTTTGTAGATCCTCGTCGTAAAAAAAACTTCAAGAAAATTTCGAATTTGTGAAATTTCTTCTAATTTACAGTTTCATGTGCAAGAATCAATATTTAGCTTTAAACATTTGACTTGCAGTCCTACACAAATATCCCAGTACAATATCCAGAGATAAAAGTACAAATAAAGCACTTAAACTCATTTCTAAGCTCCTTCCGCCATTAATGACTGCAGTCAAAGAGTCCTGATAAGCCTCTGTAATAAAGCCTTGTGTTTGTCTCTTTTTTTTCATTATTGTTTTTCTAGTGCAGTTCGCTTGTTAATTGTGGCATGTGATTGTAGTTCCCGGGCATTGTAGGTGCTTACTGTTATTCTGTTTATTGTAATTGTGTATGAGCTCGTGAAAAAGATTCTCATAACTCTATATACAATTCTGACCTACAATAAACTTAAACGTAAAACAGAAATTTCTAAACGGATACATTAAATTTTGTGCCCAAAAAATTGAGAACGCATAATATCTAATTTATGGTTTTAGGAAATACAATAACCTCTATGAACCAAACTCAGTTAACATTTTGCTGTCCTCATTTTATTCTATTATTTTTTTATGAAACAAAGTTAAGACAATGCAAAATAAATAAAAAAAAAACAAAGATCGTTTAGAGCCATTTAATAAAGTTTATACAAAAACGAACTTTCTTTCATGCTGTTTAAATTTATAGTGGATATGAATTGAAATGTTTTTTTTTTTCTTTTTTGTTTTTTAGGGGGGTATTGAATTTCCCTGTTTTTTACTTTGCAGAGCATGCTTATACTTTACAGGGAATGCTTTACTCTTTCGGAGCATCTGGTGAAACTTTGGGTTCTAAGAATGTTTAGAATTTGAATATGGATGCACTATCATAATTTCAAATTTTGCCATTTTAATTTTTTTGTGTTTTATAGATTTTTATTCTGACTAACTGATTTTTATGGCCACATCTAAAAACGTTATTATGCCAAGTTTTCTTACTGTTGACCCGATTAGTGCTCTGCGGTTGTTTACATGTTGTGCTTATCTTCTTTTGGTCTTTTGTCGGGCAACGGGTGACTGCAATTCCCGCATTCATGAGTCAAAACATGGATGTGGCTTTGCTCTACACCTAGTAATGAATTCCGCTCAAACTGGTGCTAGTGGTCGTCTTAAACTTACTACAAGGTGTGAGCACGGATCGTTCTTGAAGGCCTCATGGTAACTTCAAAATGAAGGACAACAATAAAAGCATTGTTATGTTGCATGTTTTCCCGTGTATTTGTAGAGATTTTGTATCATTTGCTTTCACTTCATATCTCTTCGTTTCTTACATGTATTTTAATTTTTAATACTATGTTTGTGCATTTCGTATTTTGTGACTGTGTCGTGTCCTTGTTCATACGGTTCTCCATTTTGAAATGTTTATGAACTTTTACTCCACAGCTACAATGAAATGCTTGACCAATTGTTCTCTTAAATGCAAACACGTCAGGTCCGGCATGATATTGCAGCGATGTAAGGGATTATTGCCAAGATGTCCATAGTGATAACTCTTTTGTGTTAAGATATGAAATTCTTCCATTAACATGATAATTTATACCATAGGGCTCCAAAAATGATGGCGACGGGTATTATATTGTAAAATCTTATCTGCTGTATTCAATTTCGACTTGTATTTTAATTCCTACTACAAGAAGAGATACTGCGTGCCCATGAAAACCAAATCTTACTTTTTTAGGTTTTTTGGCAAAAAATAATTATTTTCAGCGAAAATATCTACTAAAATACTCGTAAGTTCACAGGCTTCCCCCCCCAAAAAAAAAATTCCGCATGACTGATTTTTGAAATCAAGAAATACACGACATGGAGTGCACACGAATAGTGTTTTAACGTTTATCTTCTCTGAAACTCTATGAATTAGGTTAGATTTTTTAACAGTTTCATTTGAAATGTGGTGAGAACATTTCTGCAAAGGATGGATTGCATTAAGGTGCTAAATCGGCCCACTGATTTGACAAAAAATAATTTTTATAGAATCATAATTTCTTTGATAAATTTCAACACTAGAACATTTGTAGTTTTTGACTAGTTATATCTTTTTTAAATATCAAAATTCTCAGTAAATGAGGATTTGCTAGTATTTTAGATCTTATATGAGCTTTTTTTCTAACCTGGTGATTTGCCAAATAGGCTGAACACGGTCTAGATTAGTTATATTTTGTTAAATCTTTCTTGCTGGTTTCTCCTGATATAAAATGTGTTTTTTATGTATTCGAAACAACATAAATTAGCCGTTGATTATAATTAATTGCTTTTAAGAATCATCTGTGCATATGAAAAAAAAATATTCTGAAGAAATCTGATCACCTATTTTCAAATTTCTTTGTATTTTTAACCTTGTTTATTTTCCTTGTTAACTCTATATCTTCGATTTTGTTACTGTCCTTTTACAGCATTGGTCTATAATAAAAAACAAGGGTTGCCTTTTTCGATATGTTACAGGAGCGCCAATAACTTTTCTACATAGCTGACACTTAACAAGGATGATGTTTAATAAAGGAATCTAACAATCACTTGCGAGGGTTTAAATATACCAGATACATGTATCTTTAGTTTTAAAAGCCTTTGTTTACTGGTTGCATGTAGTTGTTTTTGTTAAGCTTCATAGTTGGTAAGGAAAGCTCTAACAATGAAAATAAAATGATCTTCCTTACCCGAGAATATGTTTGAATTGATTGCAGCAAAATATAGAACTTGTTCTGCGATACGTATGTATTTATGTTAGACAAGGAATTCAATAATTTTCAAAGTTCATTCTTTTCTTGGAATAAAACTGAAATGAGTGGCTTCTTCTTTGAAAACAGAAATAAACAAGAGCTGTCGTCGAATCGCAG
>MJUU01067922.1:180053-191294 GCA_002080025.1 Modiolus philippinarum | reverse complement strand
ACGAGCGGCGTCAATCAGATGTGGATTCTAAAAAATTCTAAAGATCTTCTTGAACAGCTATCCTCTAGCAGTCTTACCCATTGTCACAGCATACAAAGTTTTGATTTTTTTTTACTCTTTATACTACCCTGCCACACAATAAATTCAAAACAATGATTTCTGCTTTGATACATCAATGTTTCTGCACTACAAACGGAGAACGCAGATACACATACTTAGAAGTAGGCAAAGACAAAACATATTTTGTAAAAAAAACCACACTGAGTCAAACAAGAAGTACACGGAGAATAACGTAATCAAGATGTTGGAATTTTTAATAGATAAGATTTTTGTCGAATTTGGAGGTCGCGTTTTTCAACAGTTATCGGCATTCCTATGAGAACTAACTGCGCGCCGCTTTTAGCTGATCTCTTTATTTACTCGTATGTGGCCAAGTTTTTACAAGGGCTAACACAGAAAAAACAAAAACATTTAGCCCAGTCCTTTAATTTCAGCTTCCGCTACATAGACGATGTACTTTCTCTTAATAATCCAAAATTCAAGGAATATTTACACCAGATCTATCCCAGTGAGCCTGAAATTAAAGAGACTACTGATAAACCTACTTCAGCTTCGTACTTAGATCTGTTTATATACATTGATGAAGATGGACGTTTGAAATCTAAGCTATATGACAAACGTGATGATTTTAACTTCCCAATTCTGAATTTCCCCTTTCTGAGCAGCAATATACCTACCTATCCAGCCTATAGAGTATACGTTTCACAATTGATTCGTTACTGTCGCGCATGTAGTTTATACAGTGTTTTTTTAATAGAGCAAAAACACTGTCCCAAAAGTTACTTAGTCAGGGATTTGTTCAGCCTTTGTTGCTTTCATCCCTTCAGAAATTTTAATGGCCGTCACCATGATATCTGTGATCTGCGCACCGAGCGACAAAAAAATTTTACCTGTATGAGACTAGGCTTGTACATCGAACGACAAAAACATTTATCTATTAAAGAAAAATTCTAGGTTTTGACAGGATCAGAGGCACACCACTAATTCGGCCTCCCATTGACTCGTATTTTAAATTCCGGGATTTCAAAAATTCCAATAACATAGAAATGAATTTTCCCATGTGCGGGAACTTGTTTTCCGTTATCAGATCACCAACACGATAAAGTAAATACATTTAAAGCATATGTTGTATGTCAAATAAGAAAATAAAATTGTATTGAAACGTTCCGGTTAATTTTGTACATAGTCGCAACAGAGAATTTTCGGTATTTGGTCGTATTTCATTCGATCCGTTCTAGCTTGTTATGCAACTTTATCATGTTTTTTCGACTGTTCTTTGCTCTCCATCATTCACCTAGAAATATTCTATGATCTTTGCTGATTATTATATGTATCAATTGGCTGGAGTCACCACAAATGAAAAGGCACTATTTTTATAGTACTATGGTCTGTCAAACATTGGCGTATTGAAATAGTGTAGTGCGCCCTGACAATATTATGGCTTTGACATTCAACACAATCTGGGCACACAGAAGCTAACGTTAGTCGTCATATAAGCGGGAGGTTGATGCATCAATAAACCTGGTTTAACCCACCATTTTATTTATAAAATGCCCGTTCCAAGTCGGGAATATGATGGCTTGCCAAAAATGTTCTGTGTCGGATTGTGTTCCCCTGATTCAGTCGAATGTTATACGGATTTTCCTTACTGGTCTCTTCCTTTGATCGATTCTGACTTTTGTTGTCACTTTCATTCATCACTGACAGATATAACGTGTCTGTGTCCCAAATGAAAGCGGACATTTTTAGCTAGATTTCACGTTTTCACGGATTTGACATAACCGGTTTTGACTCAACCCTGGATTGACTCACTGACGGGTGCCGCTAGCGGAGCAGGACATGCTTACCCTTCCGGAGCACCTGATGTCACTCTCGGTTTTCATGGGAGTTCACACTATGATTGCCTTAGTTTTTAATGGCGTCTTTTTATTTCCGTGCATTGTAGCTGTCTCACGTCCTTGTTTTGTCTTTGTTTCCTCTGTTGCCGTTTTTGCCATGTCTTTGGATTTCGATTTTTGTGGTCTTCGCTTCCCTTGTTCCTTCGGTATTCTACTGTCCTTGTTTGCAATAGTCAGTATTTCAGTGTTGGTATCCTTGGCCAAAAATTCGAAAATAAAAAAAGATCTAAATAGTAAATCAAATACTTAACCATATCAAGAGGATAGGTCGGTAAAAATCATTTCATTAAGACCCATTAACGTGATATTTTGTTTCAAATTTATATTAATATATATGAAAATATGTGTAAATATATGAAATTATTTGATATTTTATTGTACAATTTTAATCTACACATATTGTAGGTTACATCGGGATATATTATATAAAAATTCCAGGTAATGGCGTCTTTTTATTTTCGTGCATTGTAGCTGTCTGTCCTTGTTTTGTCTTTGTTTTCCTCTGTTGCCGTTTTTGCAATGTCTTTGGATTTCGATTTGTGTGGTCTTCGCTTCTCTTGTTCCTTCGGTATTCTACTGCCGTTGTTTGCAATAGTACAGAAGCCCATAGGGGACCTAAAAGGAAACAAAAAAATAAATTATATCGTTATCTCGATATATATATCGTTATAGCGAAATAATTATATCGTTATCTCCATATAAATAAATCCGATCTCGATATAATTATATCGTTATCACGATATATTTTAATATCGTTATCTCGATATATTTATTTCGTTATATCGATATAATTATCGATATAATTATTCCGTTTCGATATAAATGTATCGTTATCTCGATAAAATTATATCGTTATAACGATATTTTTATTTTGGTATATTTCATACAATTGTACGAAAACCTTTTCGCGTTACATTCAGATTTTTGATTCAGTTACACAGGAGGAATTGATATATATATGATAGTAAATTGTCAACTTAGAAATAACATAAAAAAAATGAATATTTTTATCCCCATCCCACGACGAAATGGTGAGTTATATTACAAAAATAAATAATGACATAATGTGAAGTAAATGGGCATGAGACAAAGTCTCTAAAATATATGGTAAAAACAAGTAATGGAACATTGCTTTTATTGCTTTTCTTCATTACCACAGACGGACATAATCTGACCTTTTTGTGTTCGATAATAAACCCTAATGAACTAATTAATAATATAATAAATATATAAGACAAAAACATGCTTCATCTCATTTCTAAACCCCGAAATACAAAGTGGCGAGATATTCTGTTCACATTGAGCACGTGTACGTCAGCCGCCCACCTGTCTATTTGTCCGTTCACTTGTTAGTAATAGTAAACGCCTTCAACAGTCGAAAACTACAATCACATGCAAAAATCCACAAGTGAACTTAACTAAAAAAACACAAATGGAAGACAATAGACAACATAAAGAACGATAGGAACTCGGGATAGCCGTACTTGGTACCGACACAAACAAAAGCTAGCGGTAGGGTTAAACCGCTTCCTGGGTACCCAAACCTCATGTATATTTACTTCATATCCTGTCATTATAAATGTTTATACCTCACCATATAGAAGTGTGGTGGGAATAAAAATGCTTAAATTTATATGTTTATTTTAGTTCGATGCGAATACGTTTCCATACAATCGTAATTTTTCTTGAAAAATACAAAACTAATTATATGGTTATAACGATATAATTTTAACGAGATAACGATATATTTATATCGAGATAACGAAATAATTTTATCGAGATAACGAAATAAAAATTTACCGAGATAACGATATAAATATATCGTGATAGCGATATAAATAAACCGAGATAACATTTGAATATATATCAAGATAACGATTTAATTTTATCGAGATAACGATATATATATCGAGATATCGATAAATATATCGAGATAACGATATAATTTTTTTTATTTTTGTTTTTTGGAGGTCCCCTATGGGCTTCCGTACAATAGTCAGTGTCTCAGTATTTGTATCCTTGGCCAAAAATTCGAAAATAAAAAAAATCTAAATAGTAAAACAAATACTTAACATATCAATAGGCTAAGTCGTTAAAAAATCATTTCATTAAGGCCCGTTAACGTGATATTTTGTTTCAAATTTATATTAATATATATGAAAATATGTGTTGATATATAAAATTATTTGATATTTAATTGTACAATTTTAATCTACACATGTTGCAGGTAACATTGGGATATATTATATAAAAATTCCAGGTGGGTCAGAAAACTGCCTATTGCAACCTATCCTCTACAAATCTTTGTAGTGTTTAGAATTGAAATTCCTAAAAATTAGTATTTCAAAACATTGCCATTAATTGACGAATTTCAACTCTTAAAAAGACTTCTTCAAAAAAAATTGAACTTAGAGATCAAATTCGACGAACTAGTCTTTTTACTATATTTTTTTTTTTCGTCATTGTTATTGCAATGTTCAGACAATTTTGGAAATTTTGATTTTGGCCACTTAATCAAACGTTAATGTTGTAGCAAATTTTCAAGAGTGGACTTAAAATGCATGGATGCAAAACTTGAAATAGACTCTTTGATAACAAATTTAGCAAAGAAGAATTCTTTGTATTGCATTTAAGCGCTCTTTATATAAATCATTCTTCGTTGTTTTGTGTTTATGGTATATGATTGTTATCCTGCTAAACACGTATTTGAGAAGATCAAAATGACATTAAAGTAGTTGTTATCTCCTATGGTTTTCACATGAATCAGAATTAAATTGGCTGTTTCGAAAATTATCTTCCTTTAGATAGGAGTTAAGCAATATATGATTGAGATGAATATAATGTGAATAAGCTTCCCTACTGTTATCTAAAAGGCCAGTTTAAAAGACTACATTTGATCTCAATAAAAAGAATATTCAGGAGATTCATGACAAATTCTCTTTTTATGACTTGAGTATTATTATCTAGGCAGTTACGTATTCGTCAGATTGGTTTCTCAGATAAAGTAGTTATAAAGTGGACTTTGGTGTGTGAAAGGTATTACATGATGGTTACAATCCATTTGTTTATATTAATATATTTTAATTATCAAAACATTATTTAGTTTGAATTTGCCAAGGATTTACAGGCATTGTGAAAAGTGTCATAAACTGAACAGGACATTCTAATCCTTCCGAAGCAGCTGATATCACTTTCCGTTGTTGAGGGAGTTTGTGAGTGTTTTAGTTTGGGGTGTTGCGTTTGCAACAACGTATGGTTTGAAGATTTCAGGTGTGAAAGAATACAAAATACAGTTCTTCTTCTTTTTAAACTTTGCCATGTTTTTGTACTTTGGTTTATTTGATTTACGAATCGCTTGTTACCCGTCTGGAGCACCTGATGTCACTATGTGTATTGCTGCGGTCAAGCAAGTGGCAAAACTTTCAGTTTACCAAAGTTAAGATTTACACCCCAAGCTCTCTACCTTTCATTCACTCGCCGTCGTGCAAAGACAAAATTGTATACAGTTACACAGTTTTTCACGTCTGATAAATCTACAATGTAGACATTTGACATCGATGAATCTAACACATTGTGTAAGCTTGGGGTGTTAATCTTGATTTGATTACAATAAAAGTTTTGCCACTTCCTTGACCGCAGCAATATTCAGAGTTCACACTGTTAGTGCTTTAGTTTTTGTGTTGTATATGTAATGTTTGTGTGTTTTGTGGGCATGTATTGTCCTAGGTCTTCTGTCTCCTGATGTTCTTACTTTTGCCTTGTCTCTTGACATTGATTTATATTATCTCGTTCTATGTTCCTTCGGTATTCTAACGCCATTTATTTGTTCCTATATTAGATATAGGAACACTAACGATATTATGTGTTTACACATGCTTTGTGCCAGAAAACTCAATTGTAATAATCTCTTACCTTATCTCAATTTTATACAAATGTGTCGGAAATGTAGTTAATCGTATGATATTAAAACATGATAATGCTTTTTCACTATTACTGTCTTTGTTCTTCTCAGACGAACATGCGTATAAAACAAAATCGCATTTGATGTGAAAAGAGATCAAGCTATGTTAATGCACCCGATTGCTAGGTCATCTGAGTTTTATTTCTATTCATAAACTCATCGCAATATCAAACATATTTCCTTTTGATTTACTGTTTTCATACTGTAGTTGGTCAACCTGAACACTTACACTTTTAAAAGCTACGTTTAGCTGATCATTTACACTGCTAAGTTTTCTTATAAATAAGATGGAGTACCGGCTGTTTCTTAGGATATACGAGACGTTTTAGGAATTTGTGATATATATCACTATAATAGATTATTAAACAAACGGTACAAATAATATTATCTTTAACTTGTACATACTACTTGACAAAAATATTTGGATGTCCAATCAGTGTATGTTAGAATCGATAAACAAGATAATTTTTCACCAATTTTTATCAAATTAAAAATTCAAAATATTCAGAGAGAAATTGGACATTTAGTACCAATCAACCGGTTTAATCATTCCGCTAGCTTTCTACTGTGCCGGTACCAAGTCCCGTTATCCAAACTTCCTATCGGTGTAAACGTTTGTCTTTTGGCTTTTATGGGTGTTGGGACTTTCTACCGTTGAAGAGAACTGTGAACATTCGACTTTGCAGGTTTTTAGATCCCCATTTTGCAGTCCTTGATTGCAATTAATGATTGTTATGAGTAATAAACCATTGGTTTAGAAGCCTATTTGTTGACAAATTATGTCATAGTAAAATAAACAGTTCCGTAACAAAATTTTCGATTATTTCCAATAATGCAATTCAAATCTGATACTTTCAAAGATTTAGATCAAAAAACAAAAAGTTTCAGGAAATGTAAATAGTTCAAATAAACAATTGATAAAGTTGTTGTATATCGAGGCCTGTACTGCACAAGTTTAAAAATCTAAAAAAAAATCCTAGAAATTGTGTGTATATTAGAGCTGTAACACACTGGTATATTTGTATTTGAATTTTTGTATTATCTTTAAAATTATTCTTTCTTATGTTATAGTAAACTGAATTATATATAAAATGCTGTTTATATAACACAATAGACAATTTTTATAAAAGTTCTTTCAATTACTCGGCATTCAAATTATGGAATAATCTTAAATTTTGTATTAAAACATGTAAAAACCTGGAATCATTTAAATCATCTTGTTTTTCTTATTTTTTGGACACTGAAGACTTTCCAGTGGTCAAATGAAGTTTATTGAATTAATATTGTAAAATTATGTATTTTACTGTATTTTATATTTGCATTATTGATATTTTTGTATGTTTATAAGAGGGCCTCAATGAAAATTAGACAAGTTCTAATTGAGTCACCCTCTCCAAATAAAGCATTTACTTACTTACTTACTTACTAAGACCATATCCGAGTTCTGGTATTCAGATTCACCAGTTGTTGATTGTCCGCCCTACGTCACAAACGTGTCCGCCCCCATGTGACCAACTTCATGACTTTTAAGCTCTATGACGTGACGTTTTCTATACTGTGACGTATTGAAAAGACCATAGGTCAGATATGGTCTATTAAGACCAACTTAAAAACAACAAAATCATAAAGGTAATTTGTAAGTATACAGAACTTACTTATGCAATATCTCCAACTTAGAATGCAGCGAAAAAAAAATCAGTGAAACAAGAACTGTTGAAAGGACAAAATATACAGGAATCTAACTGTGTGCACTGTAATATTTCAAATATTTTAGATTATCTAAGATTTTGTATAGCATGGTATATAGTTACTGCACTCTTCTGAAAGAACATGCTTTCATTCATGTTGCCAAACTTTCATGTTCGGGGAAAGCCAAGGATTACTAAGTCAACGAATTTTTATTTGTTGAGGTTAGTTTGTAATTTGGCAGAATTTATAAAATCTACTGCCCTATATATGCATTTGAATAAAATTCTATTATACTAGTAATAACTTCAATATGAAAACATCAGATTTATTCTTACAAATCAGAAAAGAAACAATGTAGAAAATATGACTAAGATGAAGCAAAGAAACAAAAATGAATAAGAACGCAAAAAAACAAAAAGTGTTCGGGTAACGTTTTTATACATACATATGAGCCTTAACAGATCCTTTATCTTCATTAGCCACGCCTTTTAGAAAATACTCAAATGTTGGCTAACTTAGCCTAAGCGTCCTAAAAAACTCAACAATTGATTTAAATAGCCATAAGTTTGCTTTCCAACTATCATTTAATTCCCTCAAAAGAAATTGATTAATATGTGGATGACATTATAGATAGGATGCCACTACATCGATTCACCTAGCTATAAGCTTAATCATTTTTGGTTAAGTGTCAATCATTTACTTTTTGCAGTGCACTTATTCTACACTTACAGCTATTTCTATGCTGTGTACCTCCATCTTGACGGCTGTAAAAGGAGAATCTCAAATAAATATTGTTATATTTGCCTTTCAAGGAGCGATGTAAATGAAATTTGACTATCGAAAAAGATGTACTTACCATCTTAAACTCTAAACTATTTTTACACTGTAGCAGCATCATACTTTTACATGTAAACGCCGTGTACTACAATCTCCCATCAAGAATTGAAATCTCGAAAGAAAATTTAATCAGTAAATGACTCCCGTAAGAATATAGTTATAGGTAGAGAACAAATAGGAAAAATGAATAGGTAGAGAACAAGTATACTTTGTTAAATATGACGCCGAATCAGAGAAAACATACAGAGGAAGAAGTAAATCTTATGTGAGAGTATTTGATCGACAATATATATTTGTCCAGGTTTCAACATGCAATTTGAATTCCAATGGGTATTAAATTTGTACTTCTTTAAGATGATTGTTCTAATGAAGATAAAAAAAAGCTTCAGAATAAAAAAAAAGATAAAAAAAATATCCCAATTTTTAAATTCCAGCTTCCGTAATGATATTTTGATTCTAAACAATCATCGCTTTTGGTGATTTTCTTCAACTTATCTATCTAAACAAGGTCCCGAAATTAAGTATACTACAGAATTGCGATCAGCCTCATTCCTTGAGGTTCATCTTTAAATTAATAACAGCGGTAGATTATACACAATTCTGTATGACAAACGCGATGAATTCACTGTTCCAGTAGTCAACTTCCCTTGTCCTTGTAGTAACATGCTCACGGTGCCAGAATGTGGATCTTATGTGTCCTTCACTACTTAATGACCGTGGTCGAAACAGTTGCTTCATTAGTAGAGCCTGTTTGGCTGCTCAAAAATAGAAGTAGATGTTTTTCGGTCACAACGATCTTGTTGACCGCTGTGCGATATCTGTTGATGGTGAATAAAAGGATATAGAGTAATGCACATGAGACAAAGTCTCTACAAATACATGGTAAAAAACAAGCAAAGGAACAACGCTTTTATTGTTGTTCTTCATCTTGAAGTCACCATGAGGCCNTCAACAATGAGCTTTGCTCATACCTCATAGTAAGTTCAAGACGGCCCCTAGCACCGGTTTAAGCGGAATTCTTTGCTAATTGTCGAGCAACGCTACATCCATGTCTTTCTTGGTCATGGGTGCGGGATTGTCAACAAACATCAATTAAACTGGCAAAGTGCTCTTACAATCACTGTCATCCTTTGCCCGACAAAAGCACTAGTGTCTTAAGCTAGTGGACAACTACAACATATAGACAAACACAGGGCACTCATCAAGTCGAATGTAAGAAAACTTGGCGTTATAAAATAGTGAGATGTGGGCACTTAAAACAGGTGGTCTGGATTACATTTCGAAAATTACAAAAATAATTACCAAAATTTGAATGTATCAATAGTATATACATATGAGAAATTCTCTCACGCACAAGTGCACCATAACTAAAAATATAGAGAGCATACATCTCTCGCACGGGGAATCGTTTTACGGACTCCACGCTGCAGGAGAGACAAACTCCAGTCGTAAATGGTGAATAAAAGGATATGGAGTAAATGCACATGAGACAAAGTCTCTACAAATACATGGTAAAAAACAAGCAAAGGAACAACGCTTTTATTGTTGTTCTTCATCTTGAAGTCACCATGAGGCCTTCAACAATGAGCTTTGCTCATACCTCATAGTAAGTTCAAGACGGCCCCTAGCACCGGTTTAAGCGGAATTCTTCGCTAATTGTCGAGCAACGCTACATCCATGTCTTTCTTGTTCATGGGTGCGGGATTGTCAACAAACATCAATTAAACTGGCATAGTGGTCTTACAATCACCGTCATCCTTTGCCCGACAAAAGCACTAGTGTCTTAAGCTAGTGGACAACTACAACATATAGACAAACACAGGGCACTCATCAATTCGAATGTAAGAAAACTTGGCGTTATAAAATAGTGAGATGTGGGCACTTAAAACAGGTGGTCTGGATTACATTTCGAAAATTACAAAAATAATAACCAAAATTTGAAAGTATCAATAGTATATCCATATGAGAAATTCTCTCACGCACAAGTGCACCATAACTGAAAAATATAGAGAGCATAAATCCCTCGCACGGGGAATCGTTTTACGGACTCCACAATGCAGGAGAGACAAACTCCAGTCGTAAATGGTGAATAAAAGCAGTCTTTTCCTTTAAGAGTTTAATGTTGTTGTGTGTCTACTGGATATCAATTTACAACTAGAATTTCCATGCTCAGCATTATGAAGTTGTCCTATTAGAAGCAGAAAATGCTTACAAACCAACGCGTCTAATCTCACCAATTATTTTAAATCGGGTCAGATTTGATCACCTGTAGATGTGTCTCTAAGGTTTTTGTTGGGTCCGTATCATTCCTTTTTCTATGTGTGGCTTTTTTCACTACCGTTCCGTACTGATGTGATGTTTTTTTTCTTTTTTTTTTCGTTTCTGAACTTGCCATCGTCTTTTGATTATTTTTGGCACTGATGTTTCGATTCTTAATTGCTTTATTATAATGAAGTGTTGGCAATATGTTGTTGTGTTGCCTATTGATTGTAGGTTTGACAGTAAATGTGAAACCTTAAACGTCACACTTTGCAGAAATTACAGTTGATTGGAAAATGATCCGCTTTACATTTATCTTATTTTGTAAATGGATGTAGGAGGATATAAGCCCCCTTTTGGACTCCGGACTTGGGTCTTATGTTTGGCTTCCTTTGGATTTGACCACTTTAGACCATGGACTCCATGGACTCGAAAGGCATAGCATTTTAGACTTGTACTTCAAATTTCTAAAAAATTCAAAAATACCAAAAAATGGACTGTAGACTTCATCTCAAATTTTAGATTACCTCTGGACTC